>QEOT01009181.1:11690-129464 GCA_003123785.1 Pterocarya stenoptera
CGAGGGAGGCTTGGGCTTTAGAAACCTTATCTTGTTTAATAGAGCTTTATTGGGAAAGTGGTTATGGTGCTATTTTTTTAGAATGTGAAAATTATTGTAGGGTAGTGGTGGATGCGAAATACAGGTGTGAATGAGTGGGTGGTGTTCTCTTGCAGTTAATTGTTTGCATGGTGTCGGTCTAGAGTATTTGGATGGGTTGGGAGGAGTTCTCTCTCTTTACCAGATTTGGGGTGGGGATTGTTCTAAGATAAGGTTCTGGCCTGATGTGTTGTGTGGCAAGAAGGCCCTAAAGGTAATCTAGTCGGAGAATTTTAGTAGGTGGGGAGGTGGGGATTATTGCTTGTTTTTGTGATATATTGTATTCCATATGATGGAGAAGGGATGGGGTGGATAGGCTTCATTGGACTCAATCAAAGCGAGTGGACTTTTGATGTTAGATCATTTTAAAGAGCATTATCTCCTCATGGTAGTTTCTCTTTCCTCGGAAGGAAATTTGGAGGAAGAAGGCTCCACTGAGGATGCCATTGTTTGTTAGAACTGGAGCACTCAGGATGATCCTTAATTATGAGAGTCATAGAAAGAGTCAAATCATAGTTGTGCATTGGTTCTGTATGTGTAAGAGAAATGGGAGACATTTGACCATCTTTGTTTCATTGCAAGGTTGCAAGTGCTTTAAGGAACACTATTTTTGGATGGTTCAAGCTTAATTTGGTGCTGTATAGAGTGGAAGACCTTTTGTTATGTAGGAGAGCAAGTTTGTTTTCTAAATGGGGCTACCATATGGAAGTTGATCCCATCTTGTGTTATGTGGTGGGCATTTGGTGGGAAAAGAATGAGTGAACTTTGTGGATTGTGAGGAAATGGTGGTAGAAGTAAAAGATGTTTTCTTTAGAACTCTTTTCTTATGTATGATTTCCCAGTCTTGTTCTTCTATTTCTAGTAATCAGGACTTTTACTCTTTTTTTTTACTTTTTAGCTTGGGTGGATATCCTGTATACTCCACGTTTTCCTGGATTACATACTTTTTTTTATTATCAATAAAGCTTAACTTAGTTCTCAAAAGTAAATAAATATAACCAAGTTAAGTTGATTTTGCAGAAAGAAGAAGAAGGGTTTGACCACCAAGAAGCATTAATGCCTGCTGTACCCCAGCCAGAGATGGTAAATAATATGCACTTTCCTTAGTGTTTCCTGTTTATTTCTGTAGTAATTATTGAACTTTGACTTGCAGCTTCGGTCAATGGAGGAGTTTCATGAGAGCTTCCTTACCAATCCACTTCTTCCAAGGTAAGATTATATAGTTAACTGCTATTGCGCTCTATTTGTAAATTGTTATATGATTGTTTTCATGCTGATGTGCATGTATGGACGGGTATAACCATCATTGTAACTTAGCTATCTGACAAGCGAAATTATTAACAATACCCATGTGTGCCTTTGCCACTGCTTATATAACCTTTTGAGTGTACAGTGTTGGACATGCCTTATTCTTTTAAGCCCCACAGTCCTTGTTCAATTGAGATTTTGGAAATTAATTGGAGACATTTATACCGTGATCCAATAAAGTGTGAAGTCGATTGCTGGCTTTCATTCTTCACTCTCGTATGGGTGAACTTTATAATGAAATTCAAAAAATAGAAGTTCATTACTTCACATTTTGTAACTTTTGGTTTTGGTATAAGGCTACCCCAGTTAGCAAGCAAAACCATTTTAGGATTTTTTTTAAAACTAAATTATGATCTATATGGGAATTCACCATTCCCCTGGCAGCAAATATATATTTAAAGAAAGATGATTAGGGATGACATGAATGTTGGCTTTCACTTGACATGCGTGGCTGCAGATGGGACACTGGCAACTAGCATATTTGCCCACCTTTACTTGCTTTGGAGATGAGAGAAAGACTTTTGCTCTTTTTCTTCTTATTGCTATGCTTCCTTTTTTATACTTGCTGTCTACTTGGGCTGCGCCCATCCATACTTTTAATAAAATTGCATTAAGTATCAGAAGAAGATGCCTATCCAAAAAAGTAGCAGAAGAAGATGCTATTTTGGTNTTGGTCCCCCCCCCCCCCTCTTTTAATGTGCACTTTGCCTTTATTATGCAATTGGATGGTTTTTCCTTGTTACTGCACCTTAAACATTGTATTTTGATTGTGATCTTAACAATTGGATCTCTAAAAGTTTATTTATGGATTTGAATGTAAAAATCTCATATTAAATAACTAATTGTAGTTTTCATGGATTCAGGACTTATCGGAACATGGTGGCGACAGGCAAATATATCCCTTGGCCCATAGAGATACGTTTTTGTGAGCCCAGCACTTCAACATCTGAGATTAAATCTCCTCCAAGGTTATCCTCGTTTAATGTGTTAGATAATCATCTTTTTTTGGGGCTAAATATGCACCTCACAAATTCTGGAAATTTGTTTGGTGCATATCCATGTTTACATGCCACATCCTACGGGTATGTGTTTACTGTATTGCAGTTTGAGGTATTGGTTGAGAGCAAGGGATAAACTCTCTGATGACCAGGCTTTGCATAGGTAAGCAAGCCTTTTTACAAACTCGTATCCAAGTTTACTGGTTGATTATGCTTTGCTTGGATTAGAACTAAGCGGGATGAGTATTTGTATTGCTCATGCAATATGGTCCATTGTCCTTTTGTCTGCTTTGAGTTTGAGGAAACCTTTTACTGTCTTGATAAAAAAATGATTTTGCTAGAGTGTATTTAGTCAACCTGCCACATCACATCTTTGTTTGACAATTTACACAATTGAATTGCTCGTATACCATGTGAACTTGATTAATAGAGGCCATGATGATCTATGATTAAACGAATAATTCAGATTTTTTCTTCTTTTTATAATTTATGATTACCTGGATTACCCTCTTCATCAGATGATTAATGACGTTCTGGACAAAGGCTCGATTTACTTAGCTTTATTTTTTCTATTATTTTTCTTAGCATCCTGTTTTGGTTGCTTGCAGATGTGTTGTGGCATATGCATCAGATCTAATATTTCTTAATGTAAGTTTGAATCCCCACCGTAGGAAGGGTTTGGAGACGATTTCTGTTAGTCTAAACCACTCGTAAGTATCTCCGTCCTACCAGTTTAATGAAGTAATTAGTGACCAAGTTATTTGACAAATGTGTAAAAAAATTTTGAGAACATGTTTGTATGCAGTATGGGCCTGGTTTAAGATTTCGCATGAGAAGCACAAAGTTAAGTGAGGCTACTGTTTCAGTCTGGAGAGCTGCTTACTCTCTGTATCCATTATTTAAACGTGTTTCTGAGTGGATTCACTGCTCTCCTTAGGGTGTTGGGTGGGTACCCGTATCTGGCCAGCCCAGCAACCCCGCCAGGGATCCATGCGGGATGGGGCCAGGGGGCTAGGTTCCACATGCAACCCTCTGCCCAAGGGGATGCAGCCCAGGGGGTATGGGGGGCGGGGTGGCCGGCACCTCACCCACATAGGGTGGGTAGCAGGCCTATCTCTCTCATTTGTCAGAAATGATATTTCTGGTCATGACTTGGATGCATCTCTTGTTGGCAAACTATATTTTCTTAACATACATTTAGTATATGCGTTTGACTTCGTTGGCAATATTCATTGAAGAGTATTTTCTTTGCCACATTTTTTCATTAACTATCGTAATTTGTTTTCATATTTCCTTTTCAGGATGTGGTTCCATCGGTCTGTCAGAGCTGATGATTGGATATTTTTTGTGGTACATGTCTCGCAACGTTTAGTTCTCATGCTTAGATTTGTTGAGGTGCTAATGCTTCTAGTTTTCTTTTTTAGATCTACAGCCCTGCTGCCAACAATGCACGGGGCTTTGTTTCGGGCCAAATGTTCGATAGAAAGGGAGAGGTATAGACTTGATTACAAAATTTATAAGAAATGATACTCTTCATCTTAGATTTTATCATTCCTAATCTGAATGGTTATATAACACATTTTAAGTCGTTGATATATAAAACTATTTAAAAAACGTCACATCAACAAGTGTTATTGAAGAGAATTAATCTTTGCATCATCCTACACACCACACACCATAATTTTTTTTATTTTTTTTATTTATTTCTCTTATTAAATGTGTATTATATGGATGATGAATAAAAAAATATAAACATTTAAGATGAATAACATTGTTCATTTGTACTTCTCTCCTTCCAAATGAATCTTGTGCCATCAACTGATTTTTGCATGTCTTAATGGCAGCTTCTTGTATCTTTAACTCAAGAGGGCCTAATTAGGAAGGACAGAAGTCCAAATCCACCTGTCACATCGAAGCTGTAAACTGGTTTACAATGAGTCAATACAGAGGAGCGCTATGTAGTAGTAAATACAGAGAGACCTCGAGCACTGGCAGTGGAATGGGCAAAATGAAGAAATGTATAAGATTTGAATGGAATGGGAGTGAAGATGCTGGCATTGGATTAGCTAAAGCTTAAAATTCAAATTTTGAGCTACAGTAAATTTATCTTCATCTTCATATTTGAAGAGTCACTATTCATAAGTCTATCCCTTTATTTTATTACAAAATAGAGCAAATTATTATTTTGGATTTGAAAATTAGTTTGTGAAATGTATTTGTTAGGTAATTAAGTTGAGAAAAAAATTAGTTGGGAAACAATAATTTAAGTATCAAATTAAATGATTAATTTACATATGGTTAGTGTAATTGTAAAATATAAAAAAATAAAAATAAAAATATTATTATTAAAAAAATAATATTATATTATTATTTTGATGAGTCTAATGGCTAATCCAATGTGGGATTATGGATAGGGAGGTTTTGAATTTATGGAAAATATATACTTTTCATCAAATTTTGAAGATAATTTTGATGAAGCCAATGCTAATGTTCTTACTATGTAGCTCTGTCATCTTCACTAGTTTTAAATAGAAGACTGGTCACATGTTTTTCAAAAATTGCTCCCTATAATTGTCTTGTTTACGGCTTCTACTTGTAGTTGTCTGATGGCTTGTGGGTGGCTTGAGTAGAGTAATAGTTGCAGATCTTTAGTTCTGCACACCGTGCTTGGAGGGAACCTTACGTTCTCCCATTGTATTCCAAGTTGTAATGGTAACTAGGGCTTCTGATTCCACCTAGTGAACTCATCCTTTTCATGTTTAACGAAAATGGTTGTGTTGATTTTTCCTCTTAAAAAATTTTTTCAATCAAGCAACCATTGAGTCTCTCGTACCAAGGTCTAGAAGCTTGTTTGAGTTCATATAGTACTTTTGTGAGCTTAAAAACATGGTTTGAAAAAAATATAATTTTCAAAACCTATATGTTGCTCAACATGTACCTCATTTATAAAACTATTTAAGAAAGTAATTTTAACATCTATTTGAAAAAGTTTAAAATTTTTATAACAAGTATACGCAAGTAACATTCGAATAACTTCTAATCTCGAGGCCAGTGCAAACGTTTAGGAACAAGTGTCCAAACGTCATTTCTTTTAAATTGATTTACCTCTTCTTGCATAACTAGAATCCAAGATTCATCAAGAAGTCTTCGTCAATATCTTTAGGTCAATATGAGATAAACAAAAAAACGCAGTAATTTCTAAGAGATGATCGAGTACTTACACCTCGTGATAGTTTTCCTAGAATTTGTTCTGCTGGATGATCTTTCACAAGTTTTCACGGTTTGGTCTTGCATTAAGTTTTTGATAATTTTGTTGATATATTTTTCTTGGACTTCCTATGTGGTGTTCTCTTTATTGAGTTTAAGGCTCTCTGTGTTCTTTATAAGTTTTGTTTATTCATCAACAAATTTCAATTTTACCTATTCCTATGATCTTTCCTTTTGAGTTGTCTCCAAATGTCATGTGTCCTCCATCTTTGAATGTAAAAGTAATAAACTTAGTTTTATCTCCAATCATGTGTCTTGAGCATCCACAATCTATAAATCATTTGTTTTTGCTTATAGAGGACTTTTGCATACCTGCAAAACCAATTAAATGATTTTTCTTGGTACCGTCCTTCATTTATTAGTATTAGAAGAAACAAAGGTTTTTAGGTACCATATAGTCCTAATAGTCGTCGTATGTTAAGTACTAGACTTGATTTAGAAGATTTATCAAATAAGTTTTTCTGAAGTTTTTATTTTTGTTTTGGCATACATCCCAAATCTGCTTTCACAAATGCACATTTTTTATTTCCAATAAGTTTTTCAAATTTTTTTTCCCGTTAGTAAATTTTTCAACAATCTTTTCAATCTGTCACCTTCTTCAACTCATGATTTTCATTTTTTGAAATGATGTTTTCTTTTCTTAAAACGTCAATTTCATTTCTTAAAAAATAATTTTTCTTTCTAAAAATAATATATTTGATACCCAATTTTTCAAGTTCCACATGTAATTTTTCTTCAAAAGTATTATGCAATTCATCATATGAAGTATCTTCAATTGAAATATTGTAAAGATTTTTTACCTCAATGTCATCTTTAGAAATAAGACAAATATTTGTCATTTCTTCATTACTTGTATCGTTGTTTGAGCTACTCGAATCATCATCCCAGGTAACTTTTATTCTTTTCTTGTCCTTGTTTCGATATTTATTTAGTACAAGACATTCTGTCTTGCTATATCCAGATTTATTGCATTTGTAACAAGTTAGAGAATTATTTTTACCTGTATCTTTCTTGAAAAACCTTTAGAGGGGTTTCCTTCAAAAGCTTTATTTTGCTTTAAGAATCTCTGAAACCTCTTGTTAACATTGCAACTTCTCCATTTTTGTCATCATTTTCTTTATATTCTTCATTTTCGCTTTCATGTGGAATGTGGAGCAACTTCAAGTGTCAAGTTTTTCTTTAACTTTCCTCCTTTTTCTCGTCTTTTCTATATGTGGGGGTTATAAGTAACCCAATGAGTTCATTTATCCTGAGTTTTGTAAGGTCTTTCGCTTCAAGAATCATCGTTACTTTTGGTTCCCATTGTTTTGGTAGAGAGTTGAGAATTTTTCTTGCCATCTCCAAGTTAGAATAAACATTGCCATGAGCTACTAAGCTGTTTATAATGTTAGTAAAACGAGTTTACATAAAGGAAATAGATTCATCATCAATTATTCTAAGCCTTTCATATTCATGAACAAAAATGTAAACCTTTATACAATCATCCATCTTTGCCCCAATGGATGAACTCTTGTGATCAACAATTTGTTTGAAGCCAATAATCCACTTCCGCAACATCCACTCACTATCAATAAAGTGTGTCGTGATACACATATAGCTGACATTCTGTACGGACGTCCATATATCAGTCGTAAATGACACTCTTTGGCCAGTGGTAAGAAACATCTCTTTCATCTCCGCCTTTTCCTTAACATGTCTCTTCAAACAATCTCGAATCACTGTATATCGTTATGGCATGGGAAATCGTGGTTTAAGAGTGTGGACAAATTTATAAAAGCCTTTTTTGTTAACTATGGCAAAAGGCATCTCATCACAAATGATCATCTCTACAAGTAATTCCCTTAACATCTTCTAGTGAGGATTAACAGTTTCTTAATCTGTATACTATCAGTGACTGTAGAAGTTTCTTAACTAAGCTTGGTCTAATCACTGGCCACCAATCTCTTGTGTATCTTATACCATTGGCAACCATTAAGATGTGCTATTAATACAGAGGTGCCTTGCTTCTTAGAATGACATCCACAAAGTTGCCCATAGTGGTGGCATATCGCCTGTAGGTTCGCACGATCACCAAAAATTTTGGTGAAATGATATCATCTCCTCAATAAACATATCCTCATCTTTTACATCTATTGAGACTCGACTACTTGCATAAGAAGTAGCTGCTCTAGATGTGGGTCTAGGGGTGGAAGTACCTATTGGTGTAGAAAATGTGGCATCCCTTTGTGGACGAGTGTTCCCACTAGGTGTAGCATCCATATCTACCTCAATTGTGTTGAAAAAATAAATTAGAAGCAAGTGTTATGAAAATCTTTGTTAAATTGTGTTGTAACAAATGTTGTAGTGTGTTAAAGGGAAAAGGGGTCGAAGTGAGCTCAACATGGCTCGAGCAGAACTCATACAGAGAGTTTGCTCAACAAGTGCTAGACATAGCGCTCAAGCAGAACTCATACAGAGAGTTCGCTCAACAGGTGCTAGACTGTTGGGACCCCATAAAAAACCGCCCTAAGACAAGGTCCTAGGCATGCATGAACAACAAAGATCGGGCCACTTCCAGGATCAAGGCTAGCCAAGGCCAACCAAGGGCCAAGGCATATCACGGGCCACATTGGCCATGCAAGACCATATCATTTATTTATTTTATTTAATTATATTTCAAGGGACCTATTGGTAGTTTCCACTTTGTAATTTCTATAAATAGGACTATTAGGCATTTTATTTTACATCTTTTGACAATTTGGTAAATCCCTAAGTGGGTGGATTATTGTTCTTGAGATCACCTTTCGATACTTAGCACTTAGGCTACTTGGGTGAAATTCGTGAATCCCTAGTAGAGGATCATCACCTTGAAATTCGTGAATATGTGTGATTCAATCTATCTTATTTCATCATCGTGCAATTCGTGAATCGATCGTGAATTATCTATCAATTTTATGAGTATTGCTTTTGTTCCATGCAATTTGTCAATCTCTTATTTATGTTTTCTATTCTATATTCAAAATCTAAAAATACATTGTTTTTCTATTTTCCATTTTGTTTATCTTTACTTTCTTGCATATCAAAGATATCCTAAATCTTAATCTTAGTATTTTTTGGTTTCTCTAAATATCCATATAAACCATAAAGAGAGTCTTCATATTCTTTTGTTGAGTCTATTCATCCATCGTTCATAAATTTTCCTTGCATTTTCTCACATACCACACACATCCTAAGCCTCCATCTTTCCAAGGCCATATTTCCCATAAGTTCTACTTACCAAAATTAGCATTCCCTCATCCACATTAGCCCTTGGCCGAAATTCACCATTGCCATATACATTCCATCATTTTATCTATTGCCATATACATTGCATACACATATCTTGCCTTAGAAATCACTTGACCTAGCCTCCATCATATCCATTAACCTTAGCCGAATCCACTAAGCCTCCATCTTGCTATACACTAATCTTGCCTCATTTGGAAACCCTAGCCTAACCTTCCATAAAGATTTCCTAAATTTTAAGAATCCTAACTCTAGCCACCCTTCATCCAACTAAACCCTAGACTCCCACAAGGCAATTTCTACCATTTAGGAATCCTTATCTCATCTTCAAATCCCTCCAAAATTTGAAATACACCCATTGCCCTAGTCAAACAACCAATTCCCAACAACTCTCATGCATCTTACCATTTAAGATCAAACGATAGCCACCAACCCATTTCCAAATCATATCTTCCTTATCCTATCTTCACTTTTCAATCCCTTAATTTTAGGAACCTTTCTAGAATCATTCAAACCACCAAAGACCTTCCATCTCTTACCTTAGTCAATCCCTTAATTCTATGAACTTTCCTAGAATCACTTCATCCCTAAAATCACTTCATCACTCAAGTCACCCAAAGACTTTCAACCTCTTGCCATATCCAAAACCTATCTTCCATATCCAATCCCACAAATCTCTCATTTCCTAGAATCACTCAAGCCAATCAAAAGCTATCTCATCTTACTTTAACTAATTCCTAAACTCATGAAATCCTAGACTCATTCAAATACCATCATTCTTCATCTTTCCTTCCTAAACCTAACTCCTATCTTTCCCAAATAGACTCCACCAATCTATAAGTCCTAGCCTCATTCATCCACATCCTTCCAAATCCTAGCATCTCATCCTAGACTCCAACCCTAAGCTAACTCTTCTAAATCTCAAAATTTCCCTTAGCCACCACCCAAACCCTAGCCTATTTTCACCATACCAACCCTAAACATCACCTAAGTGGCCCTAACATCAAAGGCAACATTTAAGCCGTTCCACATTGCATCATACACTTATATTCATCATTTAGATCACCCGAACTCATCATCATCATTTCCATCACTAAACACCAGACCTTCATCAACCTAGGAACCCTCCATTACCACCATACATGGAAGGCCAAGCAAGTTGGCAAAGTGTTATTCGGTCACCATCTTCACCAAGGCGAGCTTGCGGACTTAGTGTTTAGGGACAAGACCGGGGTCCCTAACATAGACATAGTGCTCGACAAGCGCTTGAGAGGAACTCATACAGAGAGTTCTCTCAACCATCGCTCGACATGGAGCTCGAGCGGTAACCCAGACAGAAAGTTCACTCAACACTCACTCGACATAGAGCTCGAGCGACTTTTTAAGTATATTGTGCACTCGACACGTAACTTGAGCGAATATTCAAAATTCTCAACCAAATGTTCAGAAATTCTCTGTGACATTTCCACAAACACCTTTCGTTCACTGTCTTATTTATGCTTCCGTGAGCAAAATTTGATTACAACCATTTCCTCAAAACACCGATTTCTACACACTCCAAAGTCCAAAATAAAGAACCATAACAGTATATATGCTTATTGAATATTCCATGGTAACAAAATCCTCAAAATTGAAAACTCTAAAACTCAAAAATCATCAAAAATAAACACCAATTGCAAATCAAATGAGGAGCAGAAGAGGTGGTAATATACCAATTGATGTTGACAGGAAGTATTCTACGGTGGACCTGGCCTCGTGATGACAGCAGGACGACTGCAAATGGTGCGGCATGTGTGAATCTTACGGGAGAAATAGAGAGAACATCGAAAGAGTGAGGGGGAATTGGGAAGAAGAAAGGGAAAACGACGTGAAGAAAACGACGTCGTTCCACTTTAATTGGAACGGCGTCGTTTAGTTAGGTTTTTTTTTTAAAATTCAAATGTAAAACGATGTTGTTATACATCGGAATTTTTTTTTTTTTTTTAAGTCGGAGTTCGGAGGCGTCGACTCTGACTGGATTCTTGGAGGAACTTCAACTCCGACTCCAAATTCTGAATACTCCGACTTTGTCAAAGTCGGAATCGAAGCAGAGTTCGGACATAGTCGGAACTGGCAAAGTATTTGCACAGCCCTATATATAGGGGTAACATGTTGAAGGAGCATTGGTGCTTGAAGATGGAGCATTATGATTTCTAGGAGTAGCACATGGGTTTGGAGGTGGAACATGGGGATTTGGCTACATGTATAAATTTTGATTAGCATATGGAGTTAGAACATATGGGTTTGCAGGATAGGGATAGAGACTTTGGATCAAGATAGGGACTTGGATCAAAATAGGGATTTGGATGGTCATTAGGGGTTGGAGGGAGAGGCTAGGGACTTGGTGCAGGATATGGATTTGGATGAGCATTAAGGGTTGGAGGGAGACCATAGGGACTTGATGGAGGATATGGATTTTGATGGGCATTTGGTGTTGGAGAAGCATATAGAAGTTGTAGCCCAACAACGGATGTTCTTGACATAGCATCATAAGCCTAGATAAAAAGTAAAAGTAATAGCATTAGTTTCAATTTGCCAACAATAACAAGAAAAGGTTGACAAAAAAATCTATAAAGAAAACCGTGACCTTCATAGAGTTTGAACAATCCGTCAAGGATATGTTTGGCGGGTCATTATAATCCCTGAACCTTATCTTCCTCTTTGCCCATCGAGCTTCACACTAAAAAAGCAGCATACAATACTATCGTCATTTAAAAGGCAAACAATTTAAGAACGTCAACCTTTTAAGAAGGTAAACAATTGATTGAGTGCATGACATTCAACTATTCTTATTTGCTCCCCAAACTTTTTAATCAACAAGATGCAACACAATTCTTTGAGTGGCAACCCATCAAGCATCTAAATAGAATTAACAAAACTTCAAACACCGCAGAATAAAAATGTACAAGTAAAATCTAATTGATAAGAATTTGATAGAGTCAGCGTCAGAATCTAAGCAATCATTATTATTGAAAAATAAAAAGAAAAACAAAATTATTTTAAAACATCATGAAACTAAGATGTCTGCAAATCAATAAATTCTATAACATACAAATAGGATAAAAAAAAGTTTGTTTATTGTGTTAAAGTGTTATATGCGTAATTGTAATATGTAATTAAGTAAATATAGCTAGGCACTTCGGAGGACCTGACCTCCAGACACTTAACAATATTTTGGATGAAATTTGATGTCTTTCAGTACTGATCGAATGTAATATTTATAAACGGTAATAATAACTGACATTGGACTTATTCAACCCATACTTACTGGACTAAGGAAATAGCTGACAACTTAAAAGACTTAACTAACCCACTAACACATAACTGACCCACTAACACATAAACTCACCTTTCTAAGCGTGGCCCATGACCAAGTCCTATCAGATAAAAATAAATAAAATTAGAAATTACAAGCATAACCCTGGACTAATTACAATTGTCCCCTTATACTTAAACTTGATTCTTAATGCTTCTAGGATCATAGCATACTCCCCCTTTTCAAAAGATCTTGCCCGCAAGGTCTGGAAACTTCCACTGATGCTCACCTAATTCTTCCCAAATAGAATCTTCCCTTGTGAAATCTGATGGACTAAATCCTTGTAACTGAACTGATTTTCTGCACGACATAAATTGTATAGTAAGTTTAGTGAAATCCCAAAGAATTGGTCCCAACTGATAGAGTCAATTCACGCCTAATACAAGGTCAAATGCTGCCAAAGGCAGTGAGTATAAATGTACAAAAAAGGATTGACCTTGTAGTTGTAATTGGACTACCTCATAACATCCCAAACTTTGTACCGTCTCTCCATTTGCCACTACTATTGTCAGGTTGCGACTCTCGTCAATGTAAGAATTTGCCCTCCTTGCCACCTTCGGATCAATGAAGTTGTGTCTGCTTCCTATATCAATTAGAACAACCACTAATTGGTCTCCTACTACACCCCATAATCGCATAGTTTGCAGGAATGATGTGCTCAAAATAGCATGAAGAGAAATTCTTAGCAACTCTCATTTTTCAGTGGGCTCTTGGATGGTTGCCGTCACCTATTTGGGAATACCCTCAAATACTTCATCTTTTCCTTCTGATTTTATTCTTTCCGACAAAAATAATTTAGGTGCTCGACATCTATGCCCCGATTGGAATATTTCATCGCAGGAATAGCATAGCCATTTTTCTCGTCTTTCTTGCATTTGGGTTGGGGAGATTCTCTTAATAGGTATGGTGGGTCCTATGTTTGAGATAGGTTGTAGGTTGTTAGGTTGGGATTTCTTGCTTCAGGACTTGGTGGAGGTGGGGGTAGCCTTAGTGTGGGTGCAGGTGCAGGTAGTCTAGGCAGTATTAGGTTGGGGGTAGGTTGAGTGATTTTTGGTGTTTGAACCAAAAAGTAGTCGACAGCATTGTTGGCTTAAACATGGTCACCACAATCTACAAGTCATCTCGTAGCCCACTTAAAAAAGTATTGATGCGAAATTTCTCAGTAAGTGCACTGATCCTATTGGATAGTATCTCAAACTGGGTTTCATATTCCTCCACTAAGTCTGTTTGGCGGAGCTTTATGAAAGCCCTAATCGAATCCTCATAAGCCGGAGGCTCAAAATGGACCTTGAGAGCCACCACAAATTCCTCCTAGGAATGAACTAGGCTAGAATCCATCAACTAACAATACCATGAGAGAGCCTTACCTTCCATATGTAAGGAAGCAATTTGCAATTTGTGTTCTTTCGGAGTATTACAGTAAGTGTAAAATTGTTGGGCCTTGAGAATTCATTCCATGGGTTCCAAACCATCAAACCTTGAAAAATCCAGTCTAAGTTTCCGCGCTTGAATCCCTGTATTTCCATCAAACAGAGGATTATTATTGATTTTCATCATGGTCCATAGGAGCGCTCACCTAAATTATTAGCCCTTGTTGTAACAATCAATTGATCGTAGCTGGCTGTCAAATTACTAATCTACTTCAGCACCATCTCCAGCAACTGCTGTTGCCGCTCTTGTTCCTCTCTCAATTGAGCTGTCTTGCCCTTTAAAATAGACATTGCATCAGCAAGTTGAGTGTGACGAGTACCCTTCGACATTGAGCAAGAACTTTCTGAGACCACTTGTTGTTATGTGTCTAATTGTAATATGTAATTAAGTAAATATAACTAGGCACTTAGAGGAGCCTGACTTGCAAACACTTAACAATATTTTGGATGAGATCTAATGTCTTTCATTAATGATCAAGTGCAATATTTATAAACAGAAACAATAACTGACATTGGACTCATTCAACCCATACTTACTTGACTAAAGAAATAATTGATGACTTGACTTAACTAACCCATTAACACATAACTGACCCACTAACACATAAATCCACCTTTCTAAACGTGGGCCATGACCAATAAGAAATTACAAGCATAACCCTGAACTAATTACAATTGTCCCCCTAGACAAACCCAATTTCTAATATTTCTAGAATCATAACATAAAGATTAAAACTTTGCACTGGGTTTTTTCACCCCATCAAAAAGAAGTACTAAAATCTGAAGTGGAGTAGGAAGCTTAATAATGGTGGAAGAAAGGAAATTGAGGAAAAATCAAGAGTACTACAGAGGTTACAAGAGCAGGAAAATAGTTGTGATGCACTTGAGATAAGAAGAGTGAAAGAAGAACTGAATCTACTTCTGGATAAAGAAGATATGAGGTGGAGATAGAGGGCAAAGACAAATTGGTACAAGCTAGGAGATAGAAATGCAAAGTATTTCCATACTTGTGCTAACCAAAGGAAAAAAAGGAATCTTATTAAAGAAGTGATGAATGAAAGTGGCATGAAAGTTACTGGGCATGAAGAAATTGAGGAGACTTTCAAAAGGTACTTTATGAATTTGTTCCACAAAAATAATCCAAGAAGTGGGGAGATAGAGAACAGTATTGGAGGCATTGAAGCTAAGGTACCCCAGATATGAATGATTGGATCTCGAGGAGATTTTCAAGGGAGGAGGTGGAAGAGGCAGTCAAGCAAATGGGACCTTTAAAGTCCCTTGGCCCAAATGGGTTTGGAGCTTGCTTTTCCAAAACCATTGGAATGTGGTAGCTGAGGAAGTGTGTCATGCAGCCTTGTCAGTGCTTAATGGTAACTATATGGGTTCTGCCCTTAATTACACCTTTATTGCTTTGATTCCTAAAGTGAAAGACCCTAAGATGGTTAGTGATTTTAGACCCATCAGTCTTTGTAATGTCATTTATAAAATTGTGTCTAAAACCATCACTAACAGATTTAAGACAGTGTTATAATCCATCATTTCTCCCACTCAAAGTGCTTTTTTATCTGGAAAAATGATAAGTGACAACATTATGATAGCATATGAACTGTTACACTCCATGAAAACAAGGAAGAGGGGGAGGGTGGGAAATATGGCCATCAAGTTGGACATGTCCAAGGCCTATGACCGTGTGGAGTGGAAGTTCTTAGAGGCAGTTATGTGAAGACTTGGTTTCTGTGAAAAATGGGTGAAGTTCATCATGAATTGTGTGTGTTTAGTGTATTTTTAAGTTTTAATTAATGGAAAGGTAGGTCACACATTCAAGCCCTCAAGGGGTTTAAGGCAGGGTGATCCTTTGTCACCCTACCTTTTTATACTTTGTGCTAAGGGGCTGAGCTCGATGCTTAATTGTTGTGAGAAACAGAACTACATTAAAGGTTTACAAGTGTCTCGAGGGGGAACTAGTATCAGTCATCTTCTTTTTGCAGATGATTGTATACTGTTTGGAAGAGCCAAAATGGAAGAATGGGACCAAATGCAAGAAGTGTTAAGCCAATATGAGAAAGCTTCAGGACAGGTTCTGAACAAAGAGAAGACTTCAATATTTTTTAGTAGTAACACAAAGGAGGAGGATAAGAGGAGGATTATGGAGGCTGGGGCTTCTGTTGCCTGTGGAAGTTACGAGAGGTATTTAGGTCTACCTGCTCTGGTAGGTAGATCTAAATACAATTCTTTTAGAGTTTTAAAATATAGAGTTTGGTAGAGGATATCTAGCTGGAAAAATACCTTCCTCTCTCAAGCTGGAAAAGAAATGTTTATAAAGGCAGTACTCCAATCCATCCCCACATATTCTATGAGTGTGTTCAAGCTTCCCGTGAAGTTGTGTAAGGAGATGAATGGTTTATTTTCTAAATTCTGGTGGAGGAAGCAGTATGAGGATGGGGGTATCCAATGGAGGAAATGAGAACATTTGGGTCTACAAAAAGGGAAGGAAGATATGGGATTTAAGGACTTGGAGAGCTTCAATTTAGCCCTCTTAGCAAAGCAGGGATGAAGGATTCTTAAATATCCTGACTCTTTAGCAGCTGTGGTTTTTAAGGAGAAGTACTTTGAGAATTCTAACCTATTTGATGCTAAACTTGGTTACCAACCTTCATTTATATGGAGGAGCATTTTGTCTGCAAGGGATTTTCTCCAAGAGGGCTTGAGGTGGAGAGTTGGGGATGGGAGTAAGATTCAAATTTGGGGCTCCAAATGGTTGCCAATTCCATCATCATTCTTTGTTCAGTCACCAGTGTCTGTGCTAAGGGGAGATTCGAAGGTGGAAGAGTTGATTAATAAACAAAATAGGGTATGAGATGAAGGAAGAGTTAGAGCTATCTTTTCAAGTGAAGAGGCTGAACAAATTCTTAATATTCCTTTGGGTAGAGGCAATGTTCAAGACAAGTTAACATGTGGTCCATCCAAGAAAAGGGGCTTTTACTGTCAACAGTGCCTATTATTTGTAACTTGAAAGAATGAAAAGCAGAAGAGGTACAAGTTCAGCTGAAGAAATTGAAGATAAGAGATGGAGGAGTATATGGGACCTAAAAGTTCCAGGTATGGTCAAGATGTTCTTATGGAAAGCAGGAAATAACTTGTTACCCACTAAAAAGAACTTATTCAAAAGGAAAGTTGTGCAGGATTCAAGTTGTCCCATTTGTTTGTAGAAGAATAGACAGTCATGCATGCTCTTTGGGAGTGTATAGCAAAAAACGACATATGGCTTGAAGAGAGAAGCATAGTACAGAAGTGGAGTTGTAAGGAGGCTGATTTTATGCAGCTATGGGAGAAACTGATAGCAAGGTTGAATATGTCACAACTTGAAGAGATGGCAGTCCTTTTTAGAAGAGTGTGGTTGAGAATGAATGAAAGTGTCTTTGAGGAAAGACTGTCATGTCCCAGGAATATTATGATTTCAGCTAGAGAATGTCTTGAAGAGTACAGGAATTCACAAAGGGCACAAAGGAAGGATGATTATTCATCAAATGCAAACTTGAACAGCAGACTTCGTGAAGGTTAATTGGGATGCATCATTAGACTTAAAGATGAAAAGAATGGAAGTGGAAATAATGATTAGAGATGAGAAGGGAGATGCAATGGTGGCTGCTTGTGATCAAAGGAAGAATGTTCAGAGTCCAGCAGTGGCAGAATGTCAGGCACTTTGGAAGGCATTGGAATTGTGTAACGAGTTGAATTTTCAGAAGGTGTTGTTTGAAGGAGATGCCAATGCTATTGTCACAGTAGTTACTAGTGAGGAGGAAGATCTGTCCAGCTTTGGTTCTTTAGTTGAAGATATACGTTCAGTATTAAAAAAATAGACCAACTTGGTCTTTACATTTTGTTTATAGAGAGAAAAATATAGTGGCTCATACACTAGCTAAGGAAGCTTTGAAGTTAGTAGATGCTAAGATATGGATTGAAGAAATTTCAACTTTTATTGTAAACTATCTGGAAAAAGACAAACTATGTATTACTAAGTTTGATCAATGAAGGTTTGAGGTTTATTTCAAAAAAAAAAAAAAATCTGAAGTTTATATTAGATGCATATTATACATTATATATAAGCACTAAGATCTATTAGCCTCTCTCTTATACTTGTAGGAGAAATTTGAGTCTAGATTTGTCTCATCTATTAATTGATATCTTCAGTAGCAATGTAGCATATTTCTTGACATACCTCCATGCATGTTTAATAATTTTAATAAAGGAACTAGATTATTATTAAAAATTAAAAAAGAAAAGAAAAGAAAAAAAGAACAAGGAACTAGATTTACCCAAATCGCAAGGACTCGGGGCCAAAACTAGGCAGTCCGAGTTGGGAAGCTTCTCTACAGTCGATTTTAATGTCAGTCTCAGCAATGTTGCGTAGTCGATTTCAATGCCCCTACAAAAGGGGAGGGTGTTCTGTACAAGATGTTAGAGAAATGAGAGAATTTGAATTTTATTATTGTTTAATCTAAATCATCAAAAAATGGTGCTGTGTTTTTATAACAATCTTCTTCGTAGCATTGCTTTTTTTCTCAATAATTCTTATAGAATTTATTTAAGTTAGGTTTGGATTATGAGTTGAAATGAGATGAGTTGATATGAAACTTAAATAAAATATTATTAAAATATAATTTGTTAATATTAAAAATATAAATTTTTAATAATATATAAATTTTTAATAATATTATTAAAAATTTAAATTAATTATATTTTATATAAAAATTTATAAAAATTATAATAATGAGATTAAATGAATTGGGACTTTCCCTCAATTCAAACCGAACCTAAACGGTCTTATAAGACCTTGAAATTCGGTGAATCACCGTGGATTTAAGTGATGCAATAAACATTGAACCGGCCCAAACCCGCACAAACCCGTGCAAAGTGCAAATCGGGTCGTCGAAACGAAACTTGCTCGCATTTTCATCAACAAGATGAAAGATAAATCATGAAATCTGCCCCTGATGACGGACCTGTTTGGTTCCTGCTGCGTTAGACATCAATAGCTTTACCCATTCCACACTGAGAAATCGAAGCCACGAGCCTCAAATCTTAATTCTCACAGGTTTGTCATCTGTTCCTCCCAAAAATCCCTTCTTCTTTTGGAAAATATTTTGGGATTTTACACCTTCCGTTTGCCTCGAGTTTTCTTGTTATCTTTACAATTTGTAGTTTTTTATTTGACAGATAATATCTGTATACCTTCTTTTCGATTGGCATGTGCAATGTATGAAATTATGGTGGCTTTCCAATCAATTAGCTTGATAATTATTTCGCTCGGTTCGGCTGCTGATAATTCGTCCTGGAAAATAAATGAAAATTTCACCCTTTTTTCCAACACTTGGTTTGCGCTGGCCGTTAAAATGTACTGCCATCTTTCTTTTTCGTTTGAGCGTTTCGGAACCAAGCAAATGACAATTGTTTGTTTCTTTAATTTATTACTCCGTTCAACATACAATTGGAATGAAACCCCGGATAGACACCTTGCTTATCTCCCTGATCTGAAAAGTGTGGCTAGTTTACCTAAACTTTTTTACTTTTCTTTTTCATCAAGAGAGGTTTTCTTTGAAAGAAATTTTTCTTAGAATGCGATTGTTATCTTCATAACTCTGTGTTTCGGTATGCTGAGTGGTCTCGTGGGAATGTGGAAATTGAATTGAGTTCATCGTGTTCTACATTTTCAGATTTCAAATCATTTTTAGATTTTTTTTAGCAGTTGAGTTTATTTATATATCTTAGTATTTTAATTCTTGGGATATCTCCAAATGCTGAAACTTGAATCCTGTATCCTTTTTTAGCCCCAATTTGATTAGGATTTGGTTTTGCTGCTTACGGATGAGATAGGGAGGTAAGGAAAAATCAAGGTTTCATTAATGTAATGGAGATTTATTAGTCTATATGAAGAAATGGATAAGTTTTGCAACTTTAAATCCTATGTTTCCTATGATTTTGCATATTTTATCAATAAATTACAGGATAATTTTCATTCAATGAATCATAAGCCAGGGCACTTAGTGTTTTTTCTGTCGTCTATCATACCACTGAGGATTTAGCATAGTCAAATTGCAAAAACTGGTTTAGGTATTGAAGCCCCAAGCATGTGGTTGGGTTGTCAGGTTCTGCAAAATGCTGCATGTTTGAGGCTTATGGTTCTTTTTCACTTCTTGCAGGCTTTCACCAATGCACAGTATTGCAATGGAACATCTAGATGGTGGATCAGACAGTGTCAGTCAAGTAGAATTGACTGAACCTCCTCTTATATGTGGACTTCCAGATGACATTGTTCTTCTCTGCCTAGCAAGAGTTCCTCGAAAGTACCATACACTGCTCAAGTGTGTCTCAAAAAGATGGAGAGACCTAGTTTGCAGTGACGAGTTGCATTCTTACCGCCAAAAGCATAAACTTGATGAGACTTGGGTTTATGCACTGTGTCGAGACAAGTTTGATCGGGCTTGCTGTTATGTGTTGGACCCCAACTCATCAAGAAGATGCTGGAAACCCATTGAAGGGCTTCCACCTCGCAGCTTGAAGAGAAAAGGGATTGGTTTTGAAGTATTGGGAAAGAAAGTATACTTATTGGGTGGCTGTAGTTGGTCTGAAGATGCTACCAATGAAGTCTACTGCTATGATGCTTCAATGAGTTCCTGGAGTGTTGCAGCTCCCTTGTCAACTGCAAGGTAACACTCCTCACTTGCACTGCACACTGGTAAATGCTGTGTTCTTCACATTCAATTCAGCTTAACCTTCTGAAAGCCTACTCTTTATGGAATCTGTGGAAGTCGTCAGATTCTGTTCCTCATGATTAATATCATTGGATTAGTGACGTTAATTTTTTCCTAAAGATATCGGGTGTCTTTGGTGCTTTTTTAATACAGATTATTTCACTTAAAAAATGTTAATATCATTGGCTAGCTGTAACCTGTTGACACAGTAAAAATAGGATTGATGGCTATATCTTTTTCTGCATCATGTCATATATAAGAACAATATTTTCTTTTTTGAATTTCTTTTGGGTCAGAAGTACAAATGATCCAATTTTCAGCATCCTACTTTCAAAATTGGGTGTTTAAAGAGCGTGTGATTCTTGTTTATGAAGTGCCAAATTCGACAGGGGCACTTTTGCACTTCAACTAGCAGCCCCATTCTTAATATTAGTAAGATAGGTTCGGAGCTCTTATTATTAGAGAAAGGAGAAAGGGGATTCCCTTGTCAACAAACCAACTTACAAATAGATTTTTTCAATCTATATTGTGCAGTTGGGTTCAAGTTTTGTTTGCTTGGATTTAAACATTTGGGGAGGGGTGTAGTAACAATAAAAGGCACAGTTACCTACCCTCCCCCAAAAAAAAAACCTCCTTGAATGGGCTTTCCAACATCTTCTTGATGAGTTTGGGAAAGAAAAAGGGTTGGCAAGAATTCCCTTTGTAAGTCCTATTTTGGAAGCCCTTGCATTTTTTTTCTTGGTTGGCGGAAAAGTCCTTTTAAAAGCCCTTGCATTCAATCTTTGATCTCTGATATCTCTCACTCACTCTCTCTCTCTCTCACACGATACAATGTCCGCTTGTTGGATCTGGCCTTTTTCCCTCTCTGATTTGGCATGAGGCAGTTTGATTGACCTCAAGACTCCAAGAGGACGATGAAATTCTTTTCCCTGTATGCATTTAAGTGATTAGATGAATATTACCCTTTTAATCGCTATCTCCCAATGAAACTCTGGTCAGAGATTGTTTAAATATCAAGTTTATTTTTATTTTAAGTTAATTCAATGGTCAAGCATGATGCATGTACACTAGTATGTGTTTCCCTGTAACTTTGTTTCTTCCTCAAAGATCATTTTCTTTTCCCTGGCGCTGGAAGACTGGAAATCATTTTGAAGCTTCATGTATTCAGGTGTTATTTTGCTTGTGAAGTTTTAGATGAGGAAATCTATGCCATTGGAGGGTTAGATTCAAATTCAAGCAATCCGCATTCATTGGACATTTATGACCCTCATACAAACGATTGGAATTCTCAATCAGACCCAAAAATTATTTCTGAAATTGAAGATTCCATAGTCATGGATAGGAGGATTTATACTCGAAGTGGCACTTCTGCTGGATCTTCTGATGTGCATGCAGTAGTTTATGAACCACCAAGTGGCAGGTGGCAGCATGCAGATGCCGATTTGGTGTCGGGATGGCGGGGACCTGCAGTTGTTTTGGACGGGACCCTGTATGTATTGGATCAGAGTTCAGGAACCAGGCTGATAATGTGGCAGAAGGAAACCAGGGAATGGGTACCATTTGGTAGGTTGTCGCCTTTGCTTACAAGACCACCCTGCCAAATAGTTGCTGTTGGGAAAAGCATTTTTGTTGTGGGAAAGGGGCTGAGCACCGTGATCGTCGACGTTGGCAACGTGGGGAATATTGGTGGGGTAATAATAAGTTCTTCTATACCGAAATTAACTTCTGATGATGATGTAATTAGCTGTAAATGTTTAGCACTTTGATTCTACATGTGAAAGTGGTTAAATTAACTGTTGTTTGATATATTACGCGATTTGGCGGCACATTTGAACACATTCGACATTATCTTGTTTATACTTGTTTAAAAAAAAATGTCCCTCATGCTTTGTATTAATCTGAAGGGGAAAATACTCTTCATTCACACTTGATTGCAATTTGATTTTGCCAGTTCTACTAAGCGATATTAGGCTTTCGGTAACCGGTCTGTTTCCGAAACCAACTGTTGTAAAGTGTTGTCAAACGGCAGCTTCCCTATCCAAACCAACTGCTGCTGGACTTGTTTGAATTTAGAATTCACATTAACTCAATTTATCTCATCATTATAACTTTCTTAAATTTTCACATAAAATATAATAAATAATTCAATTTTTTTAAATCTCAAAATAATAATAAAGGAACTNCCCCAACACCAACACAAAAATCTTTTTCTCTATTTTTACTCAAGAATTAGGGTTTTTATCTACAAATGTTAAGAAAAATCAAGTGCTCAAAAACATAAAGTCTGTAAGTTACACAAACTCACCAAGAATTAAATCACAAAATTGGACAATTTTCTCATTGTTGACAATCGCCGGTGTTGACCCGTATACCATTGTTCACCTAATTTGCTTACAGTATATTATTGATTATTTGTATATATTATTTCATTTGTATATATACTCACAAACATTAATAATGAACTTCATAACTTTTTGTTTATTTTCCCACTTTTTCGAAGTGGACTTGGGGAGATGGAGGCCACAGGCATGGATTCGTATTTCAAGAAGNGGCAGCCAAGTCAGTCGGTGGAGTGATTCTGTAAACAATTTCTGTGGACTTCGCATTTTCCTAATAATAATATTAAAAATAATATTTTAACAATATTTTATTCAACTCATCTGTAACTCCAAACGAGATAAGTTTTCATCATATATTTAAGAAGCAAGCAACAGAAGAAAGGAAAATGGATTAGTGTAAAATATATAAACATCCCACAATATATAGCATCTTCTCTTCATTTCTTGTAAGGAATCAATGGGTGCAAGGGGAGCTCTGTGGATATTATCAACACAATATGGTACAGACCGAAAAGCAATCCCTTTTTGGAGTAATTACAGTACAAGGGAAACTCTGAAATCCATTGTGGGAGAGACAACACTTCGCAGTAGATCTCTATCACTTCCAACGCTGGATGCTATGTCCCCATTTAGCAAATTAAATGGTCAATCATTTGAACACCCTTGACATTCCTCTTCAAATCAACTGGTATATAAATAAAGCAAGCATGATAAAATTGTCAGCTAGTCCCTTTCCTCTTGAATGCAGGATGCACAATTCCATTGTAAGAATCCAATTTGTCAATCTTAGATAAACACTCTTTCATCCTCTTCAAAACAACAGGCATAGCTGAGACATTGTTTGAAATTTTATCTTTAAGCAACCGTATTTTCTCAGTAGCCTCTTGATCCCCTTCCAACTGTTGTGCCCCCTCACTAGAACTGACCTGTCCTGCATCTGTATCACAGATACAAGGTGAGTGTCTCAAACCACTCCAGAGTCCAGAGAGTGTAACTGAACTATAAATAACAAGGAAGTCACTGCAGCCTTAAAAGCAAACGCCATCGGATTAAAGTTCAATTCTAGTTTAAGAAGTTTGCTTAGGAAATATTTTAGTAGGCAAAGGAAGAAAGCAAGAAAAAAAACTGTTATTGGTAATTCTAATTGCAAGTGCTACATTCTATGCTACCATAGATAACATCTGCACACGTTTTCAAATCTGATTTCTTAAGAGCAGAGTTACGAGCAGGCATGGGATTTAGTAGGACTGCGAAAAGGAGTCCCTTTTTGAAGGTCAGCTTGGCTGCTCGTAGTTCCACCTTCAGAATCAATGCTTCAAATTCCACTTGCAACCCTTTATATAGATTACATCACATCCAACTATTTATCACGCATTCCATCCTTATTCCAATATTCTCAACTAAATAAGAAATCAAATGAAAATACCCAGCATCTTCCCTAAACCGAAATTAATGGGTACTTCATATCCCCTAAACAAATAATCCCTCTAATCCCCTTTCTCCCAGTGAACGTCTACAGTTACATTTTCTGGTGGCTAATGGCTAACCAGGCCTCTTTGTTTCAAAGGACGAACAATCATTGGCTGAGCTACACAATCAATCAACCCTACTCGACTTCTACAGTTAAAACCTTCAACCAACTGAGTTGATCTTTTTTTATAGGTACACCAGTTGATTTGAACTAAAGCATCATTTCACTTGCACCAAGTTTTTGATGCTGCAAACCAAACCCAATTGATTGTATCATCCATTATATTGTGTTCCTCAATTTGATTTTTTTTGTTAAGTAATTTTTTTTTCCTCAAATTTCAATATTAATCAATCATGTTCTTTTCGAACTAAACCTTTTTTTTTATCATTATTTCCCATTTATGACTACAAAAGAAAAGGCTGAAAATTCCCCCCTTCTTTTTGTACCATAGAAAATATGCCAAGACGGGAAATTTTGAATTGTTTTCACAAAACTTTTTCTTTTACGATTTTCAGATTTTCATTATACTTATAAAAAAAAAAGATTTTCATTATACGACCCAAGGGAGCCACATTTGCAGTCACGTGAGCCTATTAGCCTAGAGCCTAATACACCACTCCACCGAAAAACTTTCTTCTACCTTTAATTTGGGAATAGCAGAAAACATGTAAAAATGAAGAAACATCACATTTTTTTCTCATTCATTTTCTCGGCTACCAAACAAGTGGACGACCTTGTACCACCGTGCTAAATTAATATAATTACGCAAAAATTAAAAGCTAGAAAAACACCGAAATATACCAGAAATAGGACCTCCGGATGGGGATGGTTCCAACCCATTAGGAAAAACGGGTCTCTGAGCTGCAAGGACCGAAGCGAGAGTGGTCCGGAGCTGATCCGGGAGAGTGGCTCTGTAATCGAGAATTTTTTGCGCCATTTCCATCACATCGGACTCCAGCTGCTCCAGCTCATCATCCTCGTCCTCGGAGTTCCGAGCGTCTTCTCGAGTTCCGAGGGTTTTGTTCAACAAGGCCATGATATATTGGACTTGTTGCAAGCCACCACAAATTCTCTGCGTGAGAGAGAGAGAGATTCAATCTGTGTGCGTGGGTTGGAGGGTAACTGAAATTTTGGGGGGAAGTTGGGGTTTTTGTTTTTTTGCAACGCGGTTAGGGTTCTAAGAAAGAAAAGAAGAGCCCTTATTTTGTTTCAAATTTCACTCATTTCGTTTCATTTCAATATTCAGACGCGAATTAAACACAAGTATGTTTTAATTTTAAATTTTTAAAATTTTTTATTTAAATGTTATAATTTTTTCAAATTTTAAAACAAAACATAAAAAAAATTTAATTTTTTAAAATTCAAAAAATATTTATATTAAAAAATTATATCATATTCCTCTTTTTAAATTTATAATTTTTTATTCAATTTTTTATTTACTTTTTAAAATCTGATGAAAATTTTAATTTAAATAATTTCATTATTATTCATAAATTTATTTCATATTCTTTGTTTTAACCAAACAAGTTGAGAGTGTACTTGATGTTAAGTTTGGTTCCCAACGGCACATAAAAAAAGAAAAAATTTAAAGCTAGTCGGTTTCATGCACTCTCATTGAGCACCCCTTACCTGACATGTCGGTAGATCAAGTGAAACGGTGTAGATCATTACGAGTGGGAGATGAAATTGTAAGGAAACCAGACGACATTTCAAACTGATTAAATGAACCATTTTCTTCGTGACCTAGTCCATCTGCTCCTAGTCCATTGAAGACAAAAAATCAAACGAACAGGAGACAAAAGTCACCATTGAAGACTGCCCAGTCCATCTGCTTCCTGCCATCCTGTGAATGAAACCATTTGCTCTCCTCCCTCCCACGAACGAAAGACGAAAGCGAAACCAACTCTTCCCCTTCGGTCTCTCTCTCTCTCTCGACGTGATTTTGCAATAATCACAGTTGGCATTAGCTGTTCATAAAGATTTTGTTATATACATTAATGTAAACAACACAAATCTCTTTGAATAGATGATATTTATGACCAAAGGAATCGACTTGTAGGAGGTGCAAGAATATACATTAAAGATGTTGAAGCTTATTTTGGTGGCAATGACATATATTGTGGTTGTTCATGTGTTCGTTGGGAGGATTAGACTAGGGTTCTTCCTCTCTTCCACCCCCACCCCCAATGTTGCCAAAATTGTTATTGATAAGGTTTCCAAAGTTAATGTTTAGTTCTTGATAAGAATAATAGGGTGATTTTGTTGGATTTTTAAAAGAAGTCGTCGATAGTCGAGACGACTCCTCATCTGACAGTCTCTCTAGTTTGGGATTTTGTTGGATTTTTCTATTCGCAATGGGAGTTTTCACGTTCGTGTGCAAGAGCTCTGGCGATGAGTGGACTAGTAAATCTCTCTCTAGGGAGCTCGAGGCCTCGGCTCCCTCCACCTTCGACCTCCAGAGGAAGCTTGTCTAGACTGCTCTCTCTGCTGACTCTTTTGGTGGGGTCCAGTCCTCCTTCTCCCTCGTTACCCCTACCTCCGCCATATTCCAGGTGATTATTGGTGGTGCTTCTGATGGTGCTTTCATTGGAGGTGGCGGAGCAGTTGCAGCAACTTCTGTAGGAGGTATAGCTCCAGCTGCTGAAGCAGAGAAAAAAGAAGAGAAGGAAGAGTGATGATGATTTGGGATTATCACTCTTTGATTAGTGAATTTTACGATAACTTATCTACCATATCTTGGTTTTACTTCCATCTTTTTTGTTGGGTCCTTGTTACTTATTTATAGTTATAAACCTTTGTTAATTGGATTATGTTAGAGCATGGGGTTATCCTATCTAGTGACATGATAAAATTTTGTGCTGAGATTTCTTTGTTGGGAAATATAATTGTCTGTTTCCTTTTAAGTTTCTTTGATTGAAAAGGTTAAAAAAAATGGGTGATTTTAGAAAATCTGGAAATTAAGTGATACCAATGAATGTCAATATAGAGCTATGCTGTAAATGGTGTCAAATAGAGTTGTTGGTAGCTATACATAAATAATTATAACATCCTTCAACAACCTAAAGTCAAGGAAACATTTGGGTGCAGTGAGTTATGCTGTAAATGGTGCCAAATGGAGTTCTTGGTTGCTATACATAAATAATTATAACATCCTTCAACAGCCTAAAGGCAACCTTTTGATCCAGGGAGTTGGCTTGTATTGAGATGATGGGTGGGGTGGGCTACATCTTAAGTTCAATCTTGCCAGACATTCTGGTGAGCATTTGGATTTGCTAACATTTTGTGCTATTACTTACCAAAAATGAGAAAAAAGTTGTGTTATTGCAAAACCACACAGATGGCATACTTGCATATGTAATCATATAGAAACTAGAGTTATGATTGTGCTTGATATATTTTTTTGTAAGAAAAGTTTAGTTTGATGTCATGATTTCTTTTTTGAATTCAATTGCTTCCAATTTCCAATTGCCAATTTCCTTGCTTTACTTTGAGCAAATTTGACCTTTTTCTTTGCCACTAATGATTTGGGTAGACATGGATTAGGTAGATAACGGATGAGTTGCCTGTCTAGTCTAGTCCTTGATCCACCATTGGCTGGAAGTTTGGACCATAGAGAGCTTGAATAACAGAAACTTGTGCACCAGATATACAGTGGTTGCGGGTGTATGGATAGTTAGAGATTTGTCTGGTTGCATGAGAGAAGGAAATGTTTATTAACTATCAATTAGCTAATTGATTAAAACCAGTTTGTTGCTAATCTGATAAAAGAAAAGTTGGCAAGTTAAGCGATAAAAGTCAGGCTACTTAGTTTTATGAAGGTTGATAAGAGACCAACTCAATGTATCACATAATTCTAGTGGTACTCAGTTATGTATTAGTTCACATATTTTTTATTTTGCTTCAATATTATCTTTCTTAATTATGAACTTTATTTCAATATCGATATACCATCAATATTTTTCTAATAGATAGATGATAGTTCTATTTCTTGTCATTCCAGTTGACAGGTTGCAAAAGGGTACAAGAAGGGAAAAGAGTTGGGTTTGCATTAAAAGAACAAAATGCAACCCAATTTAAAGTTGTTACCAAACCTGATAACAGCAATGTTACCAAACCTGATAGCAACAATGTTACCAAACTTGTATTAATTTTGTTGTACTTGATACAATTATAGTAATAGACATAGTCTTTGTAATAGACGTGATCTCTATTTATCATATTAACATGTAATGGACGTAGTCTTTGTTATAGAATATGTTTGTTGTTGTGAACATACCAGCTTCTTTTACTCATTTAACAAGCAATAAAAATCTCGTGCACTAACAAAGATTATTCCAAAATATAGCTTTTTCCCATTAATCAAACTGCGAAAAGTGGCTCTTGAAGTATATACATTGAACACAATACAACAAGTCTGGAACTCAAATTACACAAATTATCTACATTGAACATAATATGACAACTACTTTACAAAACACTTCACAAAAATGTGAACATAATATAACAACCACTTTACAAAACACTTCACAAAAATGTTAGCTTCGCTACTTCTACTCATCAACTAGATTTTTTCCAACTACATTGGTCTCAATCACTGTAATTGGGTTCCATCTATCTCAACTATCCGGCTGGGTTTTATCTACCTCAAGTTGCATCTGTGAACGTAATATAAATAGTTAAAAACAAACATAATATAACAAATTCAATCACTTTAGAGAAACTGACAGAATAAACAAAGATTAAGTACACTTTCTTGAGTCTCAATCATTACAACGTCAAATTGGGTTCCACTGGACTCCAACACTTCAACAGTGTTTTGGGGCGGCTAACAATAGATTAAAAAAAAAAAAGAAAAAGAAGAAGAAGATCAATATCTCTTAATTTAACAAGACAAGAAAGCTTTTATTTATTTTAAAAACTATTTAAAATCATATAATTTGACAAATATAATAACACAATATACTTTAAAGGCAATAATAGGTATGTAACCTGAAAGGGAGCACTTTCTTCATTCCCAACAGCTGTTTGGCCAAATAAATTCCTGTAAGTGTCAACAACTTTACTATCTCTTCCATGAGGCTACGAAATGGAAAAAACATCATATTACATCTAACAATTACACAAGATAAATGACTAATACATGGACTGCAAAGTTACATTGAGTTTACCTGTTTACATTTTCCCCTCTAAGCAACTTTCTTCATCTTGGGTTTGTACACTTTCTCAATCATTGATTTTTTCCTGAGAGATGGTGACCTGCCTTTAACTCTCACAACATGGGGGCTGAATACCTTTTTTAAACTCCAAATTGTATTTGTATCGACAGTTGTAACTGCAATGTTGGAACCAATTTGTTGCGACACTTGTTGGTGTGGTAGACCCCGTTCATTGCAATTAACTTGGCAATCATATCCTCAGCATGGTCATCACATGACACTGCATTTGTTGCCACGTCGTAACACATCTTGATTATACGTGCATATCTACTCATTTATGGCCTCGCATAAGCTACGTCATAATTACTTTTCATAACAGTGTATCTCATTTTTATGTCCTTCCTCCCTCTATCCAATATGTACTTCTTTGGCACAGACTGGACATGGTTAATTTTGAAAACGGCTAATACATGTGTACACAGGATCCCTCTCATCTCAAACAATCTGCAAAAACACTTGGCCTCGCACGCAGTTTCATTAAATGACACACGATGGGTAACTGACTTGATGAAACCATCAACAGGAACTTCATCTTCTACATGATATTTTGCAATTACACCATTTTTTTGGGTGTAGAATTGGCAGACAACCGAGCATCCACATTATCTCACGTTGAACTTCTCTAAATTTAGAGTTCGTGTACAATTTTTGAAATATCTTTTCAAGTGGATTGACTGACACTGCGAGTATTGTGACATTAAATGAGTGGAAATCCGCCCCATTTTCATTCTCAATCTTCTTCTTTAACACATTATCATATTGATCGACAAACTCTTTGAAATTTATCCTAGCATGAACATACCCATCAAAGAAAGCATTCATGCTCTCGCTTCGTTGGGTTGTACTTATTCTACCCCATAACACATCTTTTAGGAATACCGGTGCCTAGTACATACACTCCGTGTATAAACTCTGCAACTAGCCATTCTCCTGCAAGTTGTATGTCGTAATTAACACTTTCCAATATTTCTCAAATTCTTTAATTGTTTAAGAATCATACACATACTTTAGCAGCTGAATTTTCAACCTAGTTTTATATGCACCATGTGAATGTGAACCGAGCTTATCAAGTACTTTCTTCAGTACGTGCCAAAGGCAGAAATCCATGTCGGGTATTTGGAAAGACGGTAGCAATGACATTTTTCATTGCTCTATCTTGATCTGTGATAATAGCATTCGGAGCTTTACCTTCCATACAGTTCAACCAAGTTTGGAACAACCATGTAAACGTTTCTGTATCCTCACTAGAGATCAATCTTGCTCCTAAAATGATTGATTGACCATGATAATTTACACCCACAAATGGTGCGAACGGCATCCCATACCTATTTATCAAATATGTGGTGTCGAATGTGACAACATCACCAACATATTGGTAGATTGTCTTACGTCTTGCATTCGCCCAAAATACATTTCTCAATCTGCCATCATCATCAAAATCCATCATTGCAAAAAACTCGTCATTCATGTATTGCATCATCGCAAAATATTCACAAAGGACTCTAGCGCCACTTTTCTCAAGTCGAAGGTAACATGCATTGTCGATATAATTATAGCAGTATTTTTCTAGGAACAACAAGTTTTCGAACCCACCAGCTTCTTGCACAAGAGCGACAAAACTCTTATTCATTCGTATAACAGCTTGATCATATCTAACACTCTCTTTACTGACTTGCTCACTTCTCTATTGCAGCGAAAAAACCTTGATTTTTGTAGGGACAAACCGTGGTTGTGTGTATTGTGAACCGTTAATACTTTCAACATCTCATCAACCAACGTAGCATTTATCTTCGTCTTACACTCTGTTTTTTATGTTGGATGTGGTCTCGCGACATTTGAGGCCTGGTTTCATGCCTTCCCACCACGAGCACAACCCAACATGACATATCTCAGACTATCATGCTCATCCATCTTACTCCTTTGCATCGTTACCTAGAAACCACATTGTTTCTCATATTTCTTATAATAAGAAACTAACTCTTCTTCGAATCTAAACATTATCCCCAACTTAGGCTCCTTAATACTATTACCACCATTAGTCTACATTGTATTTTGTGTCTCAGTTATCTTTGGATTCAACAATATTACGCACAAAGGGCAATAAAGTCTCAGCCTCCCTAGAATCAGGTGTGGGGTCCTGAATTTCTTCAACATGGTTTGAGCTTGCAGAGTTTATACCAACCAGAGGAGTAGTTGAAGAGTCAAATAGAAACACAAGATTTTTCTGTAGTTTACAAATATAAAAAATCATGTGTAAATCAATATAAGCACGGTGAGAAATAAGTACATTACTTAAAGAACGAATTCATCACCTGACTAATCAGCTTCTTTGGGTTGGAATCAGGGGGAGGAACAAATGGTGGTAACCACGCATATGGCATTTGTGCATGCAAACCATGCATATAGTTTTAGAAGTCTGAATAAAATAGTGTCGGTATCACCTAACACATAAAACAATAGTGATAATGTGTGGAAGACCAAAAATAAATATAGTCATTAACATAATAGTTTAAAAATTCAAAATTAATATTCAAAATACCTGCAATACTATATTAGTTGATGGATCAGTGATAGGAGGTGCTGGTAAATCCGAATACTATGGTCTTGGTATCAGCTAACACATAAAGGAATAATGACAATGTGCTGAAGACCTAAGATAAATATATTAATAAAATAGATAAATAATTCAAAAATAATATAACATAATACCTATGTTGTTGGACTTGTGATATGAGGTATTGAGAATTGTGGCCAAAAGGGTCTTGCTATCACCTAACATATAAACCAACCATTAGTTGAAGAGTAAACCAAAACTTACGCAATAAATGTAAACATTAAATAAAACAGTTATACTAAATTTTAAGCATGGTTAATACCTGGGTTGATGAATTTGTTGGTGGATCTGTGGTAGGAGGTGTTAACAGAGATGCGTGCTCTTTCCTTTCCTCCATCTAGAATCTATTACAAAAATGATGTCATCAATATATAAAATAAAAATTATATGGATTCACCATATTTCAAATTTCATTTACATCAACATGATTTTATATACAAATATATAGAAATATAAACATATAGGAAAACTCTTGTTGAAGGCAACTTCGTGCATCGAAAGCTAACGTGGAAGCTGGGTTTAAAATGAATATGTAAAATGAAGATGAAATGGTGCATGTTGATAGAAGGCGGGAGACGAGGCCCTTCTTGTAAAAATCCTTCAATGCTAGGTCTAACAATCCCTCAATCCTCCTGGTCTTCCCTGCTATGACCTCCTGAAGTCGACGACAGTGCCAGAGGCCTGTGCCACTGCGGAGCTACTCTGCAAAAAAAGTCGTCTCCCTTCAAAGTCACTCAAAAAGAGCTGTCATTTTCCCTTTTTATTTTCAACAAGGTAAAAAATAAATAAATAATCAGATAATTGAGTGTGAGGGAGGTGGCATGACGGCCATGGAGAAATCTCAACCTCGTCCAGTCTAAAGGGTCATGGGTTCGAAAATGAAATTATTTCATTGGAAAAAATGCTTAAATGAAGATAAAGTGATGGATGTTTGGCTGCCAATAAAATCAGAGAGGTCAAAACCAATTTCCTTCCCAGGATTTAGGTACACATATCCAAGAAAAGTGAAGCAGAGGCTCTTTCCCACACCTCTATGCTTTTTTGCTAAATGGTGAAGGGGATGAAGATCATAAATGATGGGCAAATGAGGAGAGATGAAGATGATAGAGTCAAGCCTCCTCTTCTTTCGTTTTCATATTTTGATTTCTTTTTCTCGCTTTTTGTTTTAATAAAACATTAAATATTTCCACGTCATCTTCGTTATGCATTTGTTACTCCAAATCGCTTGCACCTAGCAGTTTTGAAACACATATATATTATCAGTAATATATAAACATGATACAAGAAAATAGAGCATACAAATAAATGACAACCATACTGAATTGTTGACCAAGACAAGATACAAGTGCATAAATCTAAATCAATCAGCAATTTGTTGTTGCTATATACTGAATGTTGCATGAACAAATTAATTATCGGGCTTATATTTCAATAAAATTTATCAACCCAAATAGGGCCCCAATCAAAGCTTTTACTTGAACAAAAATACAAAAAATGTTCCTAGGTGGCAAGTATGAAGTATGGCCACGCTATTGAAACAAGTATAGAAAGTTCAAAGCTTTTACTTAAACAAAAGTACATAAACCATTTATTCAACTACACACATTTTATTTTGCATAAAAACTTGAAAATGACAAATATCAAATGAGTAGGTTTATATATATACATTTTTTTGGAAAAATATTTTAGCATCCAAAATAAAAGAATCAGGGGAACTCAAAAGTTCTAGTACTTGTGTAGTGGGATTTTGTTCAAAATAAGCTATATACAAAGGTAAAAATAGGGAAAACCATGAACAACAAGTAAAAAACCTCAATCTTAACAATAATCATATATGCACAAGAAGCACGATGGACGTTCAACAAGGATTGGTGGTGAGGGAAACCAAGGATTTTTCGGTTCTGAGCAATGGTGCACTGGTTTGTGAGTGGGAAAGCAAGCTGAAGCTTATTCGTGGTTCTCTTCCTGCGAGAGAGACGTGTGAGACGTTCGGAGAGGAAACTTGCGAATGGAGAAGGGCCAACGTAGGTGCATTGGTTCATACTGAGTGGGAAACCAATATAAAGCTTCTTCATGAATCTTGGTTCTTTTCCTTTCAGTTTCTTTTACTCAATTCTATTCAGTTTCTTTTACTCAATTCTATTGTTTTTTTTTTCTTTTGAAAGTCATGTCAGCATTGGGGTGTGCAAGGTGTCCTCCAAATTGACTACCCATAGAAGAATTGTATAAAAAAAATCTCAAATACATCCGAAAACTACTAGACACTGCCACGTCAGTTAATTTTTTCTTCTCATTTTCCCTCCCCCGCTCCCCTCTCCCTAACCCCTGTCCCCCTCCTTTCCCAACCCAAAAGTGCCCCAGATAGAGAGCCTTTCACTAGCCTCTTCACCTCCAATTCCCCCATGCCCTAGTCCCACCAACAGCCTTATACCGCTAGTATCTCTACCCCTCTGTCCCTCTCTTTGTCCACTTTTGATCTGCAATGGTTTGACAGCAAAGAAAATTGCCTATATGGTGCCAAGAGATGCACTACCTCATTATCTCGTCTACCAATATAAAAACCAAAAAATAGAAATGAGATAACAATGTATGAATCTCCTGAATCAAGAGACTGAAAGGAAAGATTTGGATACTAAAATTATCTTAATTATCTCATTTAGTCATTATAATTTTTTAATTTTTTAAAAAATATAATAAATAATTTATTTTTTTAAATATCAAAAGAAAAATAATATTTTTATTTTAATTTTTATATCTATTTATTATCTAAATCTTTTCTAACTAGATTCTCGATCTCGAGCTGAACGAATAGTTTTTGCAATAATATGGTTTTATTTGAATAATAAGATAAGATTAAATAGTTTTAAATAAAAATTAGAGTTGAATAATCTATAAATCTCGCAAAGCAGCATGCGCCTAATATTGAGAAATCCCCATATGATGGATCATCTGTAAATCTCGCAAAGCAGAAAGCACCTTAATATCCTCCATCACACAAAGGCTGTAATGAACCCAATTAAGTTGGGCCAGGCTTAATGGGCATCCAAATTATTTGTTACTTTTAAATCTATTTGAGTTGTTAATCTATTTAGTGGCCCATGGGCTTAGTTGGTTATGGTCATTTAGAGGTTGGCTCGAGTATATGCAGTGGGGAGTCCTTGTGGGAGAATTATCTTATATTTGGAATATTGTCAAAGTTCTTTAGAATCTTGTAAGGAGGTTGGAATCCCTCGAAGTATTCCCTTATCAATCAATGTACAGCTCTTTGAAGCCTTTTCACAAACAGCTTACATCCTTCTTTTATTTCATTGTTGCCATACCGTTTCTGCTATTACATCCATTTCTTAGTTACACTCTGTCATCACCACTACATTCCCAGCAGGTTCATTACAAGTGGTATCTAAAGCCAACGATCTTGCCATGGACTTGAGTAATGCATAACTCTAAATATGTTTTGAGAATTATCATCATGCCCTCCATGATGAATCCTATAGAGATCCTGGCGAAAAAGCTCTTACAGTGAAATGTTCAAACGGAAAAAATTTGAAGGTCTTGGTTAAACCTTCCTTCACCATTTACTACATGAAGCTGAACATCGAATACGCGTATGGAAGAAATATTTATTCGTTGGAACAATAAACATTAACGAAGGGAGAGGTTGTTCTGGACAATGAGGTTACGTTGATGGAGACTATGATATTTGACGATGGATATCTTCTTCTTGATATGAAGAGTGAAGAATTCGAATAAGAAGAATTCAAAGAAGGGAAGGAAACTGCACGGCAGAAGAAAATGGAGAAAAGAATGATGATGTACTCGTGGAGAAGGGAAAAGAAAAGGCACCAGTGATGGAGCTAGCCAAGAAATCCAACCTTGTCTCCGAGATAGCCAAGCAGGCGGGTGAGATCCAAAAATTTCCAATCCAAGAGGAAGCAGTGGCATCTGATGCGGCTAAGCTCAAAGAAGCAGAGGACGGGTACACAGTGAGTATAGTGATCAATAGCCACAAGCTTCGCATGAATCCACACTCGGTTCTTCCACAATCTGGTTCCTTGGTTCTCTCCTTCAATGCCGTTATGGTCCCCAATCTCTTTTTTGATGACGCTGTGGAGCGCGACTGCCTTGTCTACCACTCTTACATCGCCCTCGGCAGCTGCCAGCTCATCATCAACGAGATCAAAAATTACGTAGCTTCCCCTCTCCAACTCATAAAATTGCTCGCCCTTTATCTCTCCAGCCTCAATAACAAGGAGTCGACTATCTCTAGTTTGAAGGAATGGTTAGCAGATTCGACGATTGCGAATAACTCGATCTTGAGGTTGATTGGTGGGATCATATTCATGCATGAGCAGGACTACAATGAAGCTTTGAAGCACAATTACCTTATCTTCATATTCAGTTCCTGCCAAAATTCGAGTGCACGACATATTGAAGGTAATTTTGAGATACATGTGATCTTTTACACTTTTTTGGTAATCGTTGGTGGAGGGGAATGAGAAATTAGGAGAGGGTTGCAAGTATCAGTGGATATGACCCTTGCTCACTTGCTTGATGTTTTGCCCTTTAAGGTTTTTTTTGTACCTTTTGATAGAGGAAGATCATGGGATGATGGAATCTTGTCTGGGATCAGTAGAGAGATTTGTGAGTATTGTAATGATGGAGGTGAAATTTATTGTGATAAAGGAATAGCATTCACTTTTAATGATGTGGATGTGGATGGTATTTCACGTGTGCAGTTGACTTTGTGTGGGAAGACGTTTCTTGGTCTGATTCGTGACCATTTGAAGTGTAAAAATTTCATTGTTGATGCTGTACACTTGCTTCTTTCACAGTTTATGTGGCATGTATCTCTTTCGAATGTTGGTGGCAAATGGGAAGAGGGGGTGAGTGGTGCCCCTCAACTGCTTGATATATTGCCACTTAAGGGTGTTTTTGAGTGGTATGAGATGAATTTGCCACAACCTTGGGAACTGATAGAGGAACAAATATTGTGGCCCTTTGACAGAGGAAAGGAAAAAGAAATGGGGTTAAATGTAGTTTCTCTACAGTACACTTTTGGCAATGTGTGCTTATTTGGATATGAGGTGGAAGCTCTCAAGAAATGGAGGGAGAGACTTAAAGCTACTGACCAGTACATGCCTCCTCTTGTTTTAGTTGATGTGATTGGGAAGCTTGGCGTTATGTTTGATATATGATTCAGAATGATTTTGGTGCATGGATGAGGATTGGATTTTCATCTCAGAAGATTGCATAGAGCCTACAATCTATACTTTTCTATACTATTCTATACCTTTCAATATTCTTATCTTGGAGTGTGGGTGACAATTGCGCCATTGTTATTAACCTTGAGGACAAGGTTCCTTTGAGGGGGGAGGATGTTATGACCTTCCATGGCAATGAAGACAAGAGTTGCTGTTGGCGAGGGGTGGAGAAGAAGCAAGCTGAGTATGAAATGTTAAATTGGAACCAATACTATAAAGTTGTATCAATATTTCAACCTTGAGGACAAGGTTCTTTGAAGGGGTGGATAATGTAATGAACCCAATTAAGTTGAGCCGGGCTTAATGGGCATCCAAATTAGTTGTTACTTTTAAATCTATTTAAATTGTTAATCTGTTTAGTGGCCCATGGGCTTAGTTGGTTACAGTCATTTAGTGGTTGGCTCGAGTATATGTAGTGGGGAGTCCTTGTGGGAGAATTATCTTGTATCTGGAATATTGTCAAAGTTCTTAGAATCTTGTAAAGAAGTTGGAATCTCTTGAAGTATTCCCTTATCAATCAATGTATGGCTCTTTGAAGCCTTTTCACAAACAGCTTGCATCATTCTTTTATTTCATTGTTGCCATACCGTTTCATCTATTACATCCATTTCTTAGTTACACTCTGTCATCACCACTACAGTCCCAGCAGGTTCATTACAAAGGCCTTCTTCGTAGTCATGTTTGTGGTGTTTTCCGGCCAAAAAAGAAAAGGAAGAAGAGGAAAAAATTACAAAAACAAGTGAAGACCTGCATGAGAGCCACTTCGAAGTGGGAAAAAAAAAAACCTTACAGGCCGACGGCGGGGACAACGAGGTGGGGATACTGTGGAAGCAAGGTAAAAGGAACACGGGGATTGAAAATGGAAGAAAAAGAAAATGCTTGTTTCGCTCTATGGGCTTTCGCCATATTTGCGTAAATGATTGATGGTCTTTCTAATCTTATTTTTTTAATTTTATGATTTAACATTAAAGTATTATTTATTCTTTTTTACTTGAAAAATATTATTTATCCTCTTCTTAATTATTATCATTTTATTATCTCATTGTTCACACACATAATTAAATAATTAAAAAATTATGAATATATTTTTATATTCTCAATTGCTATCAATGATGAGGAAGAGGATTTGAATTAATTAGAGAGACGACACATAAAATAAATCTAACGACATTTATAATTAGTATTAAATATACAATAAATATTATGAAATGGACTTGATATATCTTTCTCAAACTGAATCAGATTAGTAGGGCGTAAGTGAAATGAACTACTGTTTACAATCTGTTTATTATTATTTACAAGTTATCTATTAGAGTACTTCTATACACCTTCCGCTTTTTCTCATACGGCACACGAAACGTGATGTGGCATTACCTTTCTTTCTTTTTTTTTCTTTTTTTATGTTAAACGTGCGTTTAAAGTTTTAAACCCATCCTAAAATTATACCCAATAAACGTTTCGAATTCCCCCCCTGCCCACATTCACGTTCTTCTTCCGCAAGCCATTATCCTCTTCCCGCCAGCAGCGCCAGCAACCTCTTCTTCCTTCGACAGCAGCCATTTTAGTTTGAGACTGCCGATGAGAACCTAGCCACAACGGACCCATCGCCAACGTTAGCTTGCATCGACGAATCTTCCGCTCCCAACGTCACAGGTTTTACTCTTTTTTTTTTTTTCCTGTTTTATAATATTTGAGCCATTTCCCTTTTTCTTACGTGTTACAATCTCGTTTTTATGTTTTTCTTTCAACCCACACAGATATTCAGCTCGCTTCCAGATCAGTGCTACTTGTTTCATTCTACGTGGGGCTCTCATTTGATGGTTTACCCCCCTGTGTCAACTCTTGCAAAGAAAAAGGAGTACCAAAAGTTCAGATTTTTCTTTGCTGATTTTTTTTTTAATCTACTATTGCCCGAAAATGACAGTATATTTGATGGGTTTCAATATTTCTCAATCTATTTGTGAACTTGGAACTTGGGGTGGGTGTTAGTGCAAGTAATTTTTTTTTCATGCCTTGTGCAAGAGTCGGAATTGCATTAAAAGTCAATTGGGTTGCACATATGAGTGCCATTGTGAGCTGATTTTTTTTATTTTTGTGTTGTGTAACAGAGTTGATGATAAATAAGAGAAAATTGCATTAAAAGTCAATTATTTTTTTCTTTTAGTTTTCAAATGTATGTTGTTTGTACGAGTAATCTTTNGTCGGAATTGCATTAAAAGTCAATTGGGTTGCACATATGAGTGCCATTGTGAGCTGATTTTTTTTATTTTTGTGTTGTGTAACAGAGTTGATGATAAATAAGAGAAAATTGCATTAAAAGTCAATTATTTTTTTCTTTTAGTTTTCAAATGTATGTTGTTTGTATGAGTAATTTTTTTTTTTTTTTTGGTTCCAGCTATATTTATGCACAACAAATATATTTATTTCGCAGCTACATGTATGAATAAACATGCAGTGTAGGGATTCCTACCTATTAAAACAGACCACTGTAATTCATTTCAAAACTATGATTTATGCAAGAGAATATTTGACAAATAAAAAAAAATAAGCAAGAGAAAAAGATTCATGTGGGGTACTCAATTGTGGAATGATTTATGCTTTTAAAATATTCAACCACCATGCTTTTAAATTGAAGTATTTAAATTCTAGATTTAAGTTAAAGATTTATGTTTAACCACTATGCTTTTAGCGTACTCAATTGTTGAATGATTTTTACTTTTTTGTTTAGTAACTTTGTCCTAAAAATTCAGTTGAAATAGCGGGATGGACAAAGAGAAAGATGAAACGGCACCTAAACCATCTACGCCTTCTACATTGATTTCACCGACTCAGGTATGAAACATATTGATCATTTGGAAATTTAGCCGAAAGTCCGATATTGCCATTTAGGTAAATGTGTTTTTTATTTGTGTATTATAGGAATATTATGGTCCAGGAAACCCGTACTACCCACCATTTACATTGCTTCAAAATGCATATCCAAATCCATATACATGCACTTGGGGTAGCCAGGTAGATTATTTTTAAATGTTTTTAGGTTTTTCTTTTTTCCTTATATGCATTTCGAATGTTCTAACATCGTGCCTAACTACAGCTTCCATCGATGCCACCTTTTGGACCAATAATGCCCTACCCTCCATCGAGTAATCCGGAGGATTCCACACGAGTTCAACATACCTACCAGGTATATTCCTTTTAATCGTTTTTAGTTTATTATTATTATTATTATATCCATTGAATTTATTTGAACATCGTGCCTCATTACAGCATCCATCGATGCCACCATCAAGTAATCCAGATGAGTCAACAAGATCTGAAAAGACTCCCCAACTAGCAAGTGAATCATCAACTGTGCCATTGCCATTGGGTGTTGAAAGTGAAAAGAATTTTGGAGGTACATCACACACGACTGATAAGGGCTGTCACTTGACAAACGGTATTAGACTTTTAACCTAATTAGTAAACATCTAGTGTTATAATATAAATTTTAAAACATCTAGTGTTATAATATAAATTTTAATATGAAACATACATTTTTATTTTCAGAAATTTCTTCGGACTTAAATAAAGAGGCAGAGGCCGAGAAAACTAATGAAGTATTTGATGATGATGAACGAGTTGAGGAGCCAAAACCTGGTATGAAGTTCGCCACTGATAAAGAGCTTCTTGCATATTATAAGCGTTATGCCAAGCAACAAGGTTTTGGTGTTATCACACAAAGGACGAAGAGAGATGTATCTGGGAAACCGAAGTATGTGACAATTGGGTGTGCACGTGGCGGGAAGTACCATCCGAGTCACAGTAATATTTCGAAGCCACGACCAACAATTAAAACGGACTGTAAAGCAAAGGTAAATGCTCACATGGACAAAAAGGGTGTATGGGTTTTGACCACTGCTGAGAATACTCACAATCATGGTACTGTCAGCCCACAGAAGTTTAGATTTTTTAGAAGTCACAAATGTTTAGATGAGTATAGTCAAAGAATGCTCGATTTGAATGATAGGGCAGGTATTCGAATGAACAAAAATTTTGGAGCACTTGTTGTTGATGCGGGGGGGTTCGAGAATCTTGAATTTCAAGAAAAAGATTGTCGAAATTATATTGACAAAGCCAGACACTTGAGGCTGGGTAAAGGGGGTGGTGAAGCACTTAGTGCATACTTTAAGAGGATGAGGAATATGAATGATGGATTTATTTCTGTGATGGATGTGGATGATGAGGGGCGACTCAGAAATGTGTTCTGGGCTGATGCACGTAGTCGAGCCGCGTACGAGTATTTCGGAGATGTGATTACCTTCGATACGACGTATCTAACAAATAGATACGGTATGCCTTTTGCTCCATTTGTTGGGGTAAACCATCATGGGCAGTCCATACTGTTAGGGGCTGGCTTGATTTCAAGTGAGGATACAAGTACTTTTGTGTGGTTGTTCCGAGCATGGTTAGACTGCATGAATGGTCAGGCTCCAAAAGCAATCATAACAGACCAAGATCGGGCAATGAAAAGTGCCATTGCGATGGTATTCCCAGAAACGCGCCATAGATATTGTCTATGGCATATCATGCGGAAACTGCCTGAGAAATTGGGATCCCATTTCCAATTCAACACTGGGTTGAAGACTGCCATTCAGAGTGCCCTATTTGATTCGCATACATGTGAAGAATTTGATGAGAACTGGAGGGAACTAATTCAGAAATATGACCTTGATGATAACACATGGCTGGAAGGGTTGTATGCCGAGAGATCATTTTGGGTACCAGTTTATTTGAAGGGTGTGTTTTGGGCTGGTATGAGCACTACACAGCGGTCTGAAAGCATGAATGCATTTTTCGATGGATATGTGCATTCCGGTACAACGTTGAAGGAATTTGTCGATCAATTTGACAATGCTTTGAGGAAGAAGGTGGAAGTAGAGACGACAGCTGATTTCAATTCGTGCAACCAAACCATCCCATGTGTGAGTCCATTCCACATTGAGAAGCAGTTTCAAGCGATGTATACAAATGCAAAATTTAAAGAAATTCAAAGGGAGATATGGGGGATGATTTGTTGTAATTGCATACTTGTTAGCAAACAAGGTTGTATTTCTACTTTCGATGTGTTAGATGAAATTTCCACGGATGACCATGTCAAAACCGTCCATTACATAGTTTATTATAATGAAGAGGAATGTGAAATCAAATGCACTTGTGCACTGTTTGAGATGAGGGGCATTATTTGTAGGCATGTATTTAAAGTTTGTCAAATGAAGAAGATTCATATGTTGCCAGAGAGGTACGTCTTGGATCGGTGGAGGAAAGACTTAAAGAGAAGATTCACACTTGTCAAAAGTAGCTATGATGACTTGCGGGATAATGCGGACGCACGAAGGTATGAACTTGTGGTTAAAAGATGTCTAAAATTAGCAACGCGTGTATCTTCACGTGATGACCATGTCAATACATTTATGCGGGTTTTGGATGAGTTTGAGAATAATCTTAAAGAATTACCACTTGAGTCTGGTTCAGCTAAGGTCAATGAAAGCGGCGTCGTGGATAAGGGTAAGAAAATATTAAGCCCTAAGGTTGTTCGAGGGAAAGGGAGACCCCCAACGAAGAGAAAGGTTCCACCTGTGGAGAAGGCCGCAACCAAGAGAAAGAAGAAACAGGTACTTGATTTTTTTTTTTTAATTGTATATATGTTGGACTTAGTGTTTGTTTCGTTTCTAATAGATGTGTATTTTTTGACATTTTGGAAATTAGACTTGCCGGAAAATATTTGATGACGAACAAGTTAGAGTTGGTGAGGTCTCGGCCCCCCAAGTTGGTGCTAACGTTGAAGATGTTGGTGAAGTCCCGGCTCCCCAAGTTAGTGCTAACGTTGAAGATGTTGTTGTTGGGACCCAATATAGTATTGTCACGCAACAAACACAATTGGGCAATGATGAGAATTTGTGAAGCATTGTTTATGGGTTTTGGGAAGTATTTTGTGAAGTATTTTGTGGGGGTTCAACATGTATGAAAATCATTATTATATTTTTGATGGGTTATTTGAAAGATTTTGTGAAAAGAATGTACAGACAGTCGAATGTAGTACTTGTATAAAAATCATATAAATATAAAAAGTAGAAATCTTGAAGTATTTTGTGCACATTTATTTCGAGATTGTGGTCGTATGTGACTAGACTATGTGGAATGTTTTGCTGCATTTCATAATTATAAATACACCACGTTAATTGTATGTGAGTTTTGCTCATTTAGGTTGAGTTTTGCTTTGTTTTGTTGCATTTTATTATTATAAATGGGAAAAAAGAGCTTTGAAAATTTTTTTTAAAAAAAATGAACAAAAAAAGGTTGCTGGATGTACAGGTTGCTGCATGTATATACAGTCTCTCCTTGCAACATTTACAAGATTCTTCTTAATTAATTTGCTGTAAATTCTTACCTGTATGTATATATTCTTGCCTGGAATCTTAATTAATTTGTTGAAGCCAAAAAGTAAAGTAAAACATTAACCAAGAAACTTAACATCTTGAGCATTTTGCACTAGCAAGAAAGAGTGAGAGAGAGATGAGTGAAAAGGCCCCTGTGACAAACCTGTCCATAACATTCTAAAACATTGACAAAAACCAACTCATTACATCACATGTTCATTACATTTACTAAAGACGACTAATTACATCAGATGTTCATTACAATCAGTTGTCCAAAACTAAAACAGCTTACATGAGTCGAAGCACTGCCCAACATACATGAATGTTTTGGGGATACATAAAAATTACAGCAAAAATCGCAATAAAGAACAACCACGATGTCAACAACACTTTTAAGGTTCCATAGTAGCAAAGTGGCCTGTCCTGTCCAAACTTGCTTTGTATTTTCCTCTTGAAATCCAAGTACTTGAACCGGTATTGGTATTTGAACTTGTCATTTGTTGAAAAATAGATAAACATTGTCTTTCCCTCTGCCTGCATTTAGACCAACTTGAACCAAAGGATGAAGGCCAGTTACATGACATTCATGGAGACAAGCTTGCCTAACTGCAGCTCAAGCCTGCATGCATCTTGCTATTATTTTGCTTGATTTATGAGTCTGAAGAAGCAGTAATATCCTTTGGTTCGAGTAATAAAATCTGTACCAAAACACATTGATCAGGACCCGCAAACATTTAATATGATTTTGGATGAAATTTATTTCAGCTTCATATATATATATTTATAAGTAAGAGTAATTGTATAAATTGGCATGAGAATTTCTGCATGCAGATATGAAATTTTGCTTGTTTCAGCTTCTCTTAATCATGAACATGTAATGCTTGTCTATGTATAGCACTATTTAGAAATGTGGTGCTCAATTTTTTTATAACGCTATTTATATATATATATACATATATATTAGTGCACATGTAGCTGAAATTTACTATGCATTTTTTTCCTTATTTTGTATTGGCACGTTTGCTATTGCTTTTTATCTTTATAGTTGGAAGTTTGCAACCTATGATGAATGCAGCAAAAAACATAGGGTTTAACCAACCCCAGACTAGCACTTCTCTTGTACACTTATAATATCTGAGGGAATTTTCTATCTGATTTTGTTTTTATCCTTGAATTGTATGAACTATTCACACACACAACTTTCTTTTTCTTCCCCCATTAACTTAGTCAAAGCTGTTTATTAAGGACTACATCTAGATGGTTTTTTCTTTGTGGGGAGAAGAAGGTGGGGTTCTATAATTGCACATCATGTGTGCATAATCTCAAACAATGTTCAGAAATATTAGGACATAATCTCTTGCCTCAAGTTTTTTTCCTTTCATTTACTATGCCGAATTATGGTTTGATTGCTTTTCGAGTATGCGTAGGAACTTGTTATAGTCAAAGAAATCATGAACATGATTATCATTCAATCGATTCATCGAATTCAAGCTGATTTCTCATATATTTTCAGGAAAATCCCCTAGGAGTTTGGGAGTTTAGAAGCAAGAGCAGACAGAACTGCAGCAGCCTGGAAGGAGGTTGTAGAGGTTATATGTTTGCACTAAATGTGACTGAGGAGCTCGACTCTTGGAACTAAATGTGACTTATATCATATACAAGGCTAATTCCCTTGTATATGATATCAGTCTTTCCATAAGCACACATAGAGACATGTATATCTCCTTATTCATACCCACCAATGTTGACATATATGCATTCATATATATCTTTTCATATGATACATGTAAATTGAGGATCATGTATAGACATTTATGTAAGCTTGCAGACTCGAATAAACCCACATCAATACACATACGTGTGTGTAAATAACCAGTTCTATAGCCAAATAAAAAGGTCTCCCATAAAAAGGTCTATAGCCAATAAAAAGGTCTAACCCGTGTACATAGCTACCAGTTGTTTTTATGGATTTTCCAATTGTTTTTACAATCTATCAGCTTCATATCCCTTCCCATCTACTCACTGGTTTTACAAATTATTTCAGTTGAAAAAGTTTCAATATTCCAAGTCAATATTTTCTTTGAGTCTTTTTTACAAACACTTGCTATTCATTTCTCAAAGTGGATTTATCAGTCCATATCCCTATATATTTCCATAGCCCAGATTACAATCACCATAATAATGTTCCACAATCACTCAAAAAAGTACACGGCATTTGAAGAAATTGGAACTCGAAAAAATTACCGGACAGCGGTACGAAGCTTCTCTCGGGGTCGAGATATGTGATTTTTGTGGGGGTCGAGCTTAGTCCGTCATCGTGGCTATGGGAGTCGAGATCGGTCGAGTTGCCTTTCGTGGTAGTGGTAGTCAAGGGAGGAAGAAGTTGATTCAGGGAGGGAGAGGCGAGAGAGGGAGTGTCGGGGAGGGAGTTGATTCAAGATTTGAGAGAGAGGGAAATGATTTTCGGGGATTCAGGATTTGTGAGAGAGGGAAATGATTTTTGGGGTGCTCCGTCGAGTTGCCTTGAGAGAGGAAGAAGTTGAGTTTCAGGGAGGGAGAGGCGAGGCCGCGAGAGGGAGTGTTGTGTGGATTTTCGAATTGGAGCGAGAGGGAGCGAGAGCAAAGTCAGAGCGAGAGGATGAATTTTGAAGTGGACAGGAGGCTGAACACGAACCGGTTTGCCAGGTGGATTTTCGTGTGGAGTGTGAAGAGCTAAACCGGACTATGAGTAGAGTTTTCCTATCTATTATACAGGGCCCGCAGACCACTGTGAGAAAGAAAACGTTTTTTCCTCTGAAATGCATGACACAACAGATTTCGTGTATAGGGAACGTGGCATATTTTTATTGGACTGGGTGAAAAAGGGGTTAACTATTCTCTATGAGTAATCTCAAAGGTCTCTTATACACGTTGGCAGGCACATGGATACATGTGGGAAGCAGACACTTAAGTCCACTATCATCTATTCTAATTTCTGTCTCAGGAAAGTGAAGACGAGCGTGCGGCAGAGGGAAGAGAGAAGGGCGAACCGAAGGAAGTGAATGCCACTCTCTACTATCTTTTTAGCCTTCGGAAAGCTGACTCAAGACCCTTAAAGGTATGTTTTCCGAAGGCAATAAGGACTCTGCACTCAATGATTTTAGATCACCCTACCAGTTTTGTAACTCGTCTTGCTTTGGAGATTTCGCGATATGAATAATTATGTTTTGATGCCGCAAAGTAAAAGATTGTTATTGTGAAATTAGTTTCTCTGGTGTTTATTGTGGTAAATTTTAACTTCACGTTGAGAGTACTAAAGTAGCTGTATTTGCCAACCAGACTTCGGATTGGGGCGTTATATCGGTTGCAGACTTGGCGCTCGAACTGTGCATTTTCTCGTTTGGTTTTTCTCCAAAAAACGAAAGAAAAACGTTATGCAAATTCAAAGACTTTCAATTCCAAATCACACTCTCACACCACCAAATTACTTGCCCTCTCCTCATATTTTCCCGTCCTTCAAACTTGTCTCCAACCCAAGTTCTCAATCCTGGTTTTGCAATTTATTCAATAGGGTCTCCAAATCACGAACTACTTTGAAAAAGCGTACTGGTTTGATTAGGGTCAGATGTGGAAGAATGGCACAAGATAATGATGATGGGTTTTACATAAGGAGGTGTGTGGAGCTTGCCAGGAAGGCAATTGGGTGTACCAGTCCCAATCCCATGGTAGGATGTGTGATTGTCAAGGATGGGAAAATTGTTGGGGAAGGGTTTCACCCAAAAGCTGGACAGCCTCATGCTGAGGTTAATAACTCTCTTTTATTTCTTCATGTCTAAAGAAAATGAAATGTACTTATTCAGATATTCTGTTGTGCGTTTTGTGGTTTTTTTTTTCTCCTCTCTTTTCACTTTTGCTGATGTAAATAACATTATAATTATTTGAATTGTTTCATCAAATCAATTAACGGCGACTTGACTGATGGAGTATAATGTTTAAACAAAAAACTTCTCGGATTTATCTATTTAAGTTTGTATTTTATGGTAGTAAATCGTTTGTTGAGAGTGTAGTTTACATATATAAAGAGTTCTTTGTTTCTGACATGATATAGTAATTAGAGGGGGAATAATATAAGTCTTGTTGATGTACAACCTTTGCTGTATATATGATATCAAAAGATGAAATTTGCAGGTGTTTGCTCTGAGAGATGCTGGGGATTTGGCTGAGAATGCAACAGCATATGTGAGCTTGGAACCATGTAATCACTATGGGAGAACTCCTCCCTGCACTGAAGCCCTCATTAAAGCCAAAGTGAAAAAGGTAGTGATTGGTATGGTGGATCCAAACCCTATAGTGGCTTTGAAGGGGGTGGACAAACTGATAGATGCAGGAATTGATGTGAGTGTGGGTGTGGAAGAAGAATTATGCAAGAGGCTTAATGAGGCCTATATCCATCAAATGTTGACTGGAAATCCCTTTTTAACACTCAGGTAAAGTTACCTTTTTTGAGATGATCTCCAGGCTGATTGTTGAGTTGCATTTATTTTTCTGGTTACATTATGGTAATCTGGTCGCATTTCTTCTGCTGGCTGGTTGGATTTATATACAAGACATCTGCATGTACTAGTTGTGTCAGGTACAAGGTGCTTGTGGTTTGTTTGAGCATTGTATTTGTGGCATAGTCTGTTGGGGCTTCGCAGCATAGCTGCTGCATGCTCTAGCAGGTTGTATTCCTTGTGGTATTGCAGTGTTGTAACCTCCAGGCATAGGAGCCTACCTCTTGTTCATGCAAAGTCAGGGCTTGTTTAATGAACCTGAACTTCCCCAAAAAGTTGCATGTTTTTCCTGTAATGGAAATAATGTCTGAGATCATGAAATAATTGGTTAAAGCCTTCAGTTGGTTGTTTAAAAATGTTGCTTGTTGGTTCTTATATTCTGAATTTACTTACAACTTGCATTTTTAACTCAATTCTGTGTAAATATAAAAAGATTAAGTTCAATTTAAATGACACTGTGACCTGCAGATACTCTCTCTCGGTTAATGGCAATGTGTTAGATCAGCTTGGCAAAGGAGTGAAAGAGCCTGGTGGCTACTACTCACAATTGTTGCAGGAATATGATGCAGTTATACTCTCTCCCACCTTATTAAATGATAAGTTCTCCATTCCGGCATCCCAAGAACCTGGAGCCAAGCAACCCCTTTGGATTCTAACAGCAAGAACTTCTCGTCCTCCAATCAAAATTCCAGGCCTTTCCACTGAGGAAACTGCTAAGATGATAATCTTCACAGACAAAAATATGGATGTACAGCAGGAAACGGTTCTACAGGGAATTGAAACAGTGGTTTTGGATCAGATAAATCTGAAGGCTATTCTGGAATATTGTAAGCGCCAAGGGTTTTGCAGTGTTCTGCTGGATGTGAGGGGGAACTTTGGGGATATTGAAGAGCTTCTCAAAGAGGGTATCGAGCAAAATCTATTGCGAAAAATTGTGGTGGAAGTTTTGCCCCTTTGGCATGGAAGTAATGGCGAAAATCTGCTAGTGGCAATAAATAATATAGATAAAAGATTAAAAATAAAGAATTTACAGTCTAGAACCTCGAATGAGAATGTGGTGCTCGAGGCTTATCTTTAATGTAAGTGGCGAGAGCTCATTTGAAATGTAACGAATGTGACAAATGGTAAAAGTTTGGGTTTTCCCACCTCACTTTTGTTTACAATGGACAAGGCCAGCATGGTTCTCTGATTTCAGCATGCAGCCTCATTTGCAGATGTCTATCCTCACATTCGTTTCCTATGTTTGAAGATGTATTCTATGATTCTATCAAATGATGATGCCAGGGGTTTACCTAATAATTTCAGAGGACAAATTCGGCTCGGCATGGTAGCTATTGAATTTAAGTCTGGTGGTTGAAGCATTGACAAACTTTACAGGACTAAGAATGCTTGGTGAGAGGCTTGCCTGTATAGTTATATACTTCATCAAGAGTGTTCTTTTTGATAATTATGTCAAATTTTTATTTTTTATTTTTTGATTGTTTGCTTTCCTTCTTTATTATTCTTACTAAGTTTATATATATAAAGAGGTATTTTGTATATTTTAAGAACTTTTAAGAATAATTTGTTTGTCTTTGTAAGGGGTAGTTTAATTGTTGGATGGAGGACTCTTGCTCTCATCCACATGGTGGCCGTGAGCCACCCCACTAGTTTGTGGAGGGCCTGGTTTCCCCTTCACAAGATGACCACAAGCCGCCTCAAGCGGAGACCTTCTCATAATGAGGTGCTTACGAGTCACTTTACAAGATGGAGGATGTCACCCCTCCCTTCAACCCTACAAGATGGAAGGAACTGCCTCTCCTTCTGTAGGGTAGCCATGATCTCCACGGTGACGGACCATCGACGGGTGGCTCTCAACCACTTGGCAGGGTGCCACCTACCTACAAGGAGGGAGGTTTCCTATTAATAAGTTTGACAAGAAGTGGATGAAGGAGTCAATTAATTATACACCAATTTCAGAATGTTGTACTATAGGCTAATTCGTAGTCAGAGCAAACTAAAGGGACCGAGGAAGTAATTATGCCTTCAACTCTTACATTAATAATTCTTTTGCCTGCCATGGCCATTAAAGATAAGGAAAATATGAAAAAATCTATACAACGTCCACACATTATTTTTTTTTTTAAATTTTTATTATTTTTTTCTTTTATCAAATATTTAATATATGAATAATGAATAGAGTAATTGAATTATTTTAAAAAGAATAAATTCAAAAAAAAATTTTTAAATGTGGAGTGTAGAGATTGGGGAGCATTGTTCGGAAAATATTATGGTTTGCTTTCAAAACTAAAATTCAAAATTTTGAAAATCTTTTATTTTATCGTTATAATTTTTTTAAATTCTCATACAAAATAAAATAAATAATTTAACTTTTTTAAATCCTAAAACAAAAATAATATTAAAAATTATATTCTAACAATATTTTATTTAATTTTTTAACTTTAATCTCAACTAATCTATGAAAACAAACGAGACATTGTCTTGATAAATGGTCCCGATGATGAGTCTGCGATATTTTTTTTAATGATTAAGAAAATAATTTTTAATGATGTTGTAATTTTTTTTAAAAAATATTGAAAGAGATTAAAAACATAAATGAAAGAAAAAGTTGTAGTGCTACGCTACAGATAAAGGAGTCCCCCTTTGAACAGGATGCGGTGTAAAGTCATGTTTTACGCCATCTAATAAAATAGTGCGACGTTATCCTTTCCATGATTTTCAAATAGACAATATCGCATGGGATTTTTTTTCCTATCTTTCAAATAAATCTCCCAGCGCTTCATACCAAAAGCTCTCATCTGTGTTCAAGTCTGAGTCGCTGCCACCAGTGATTATTCTTGTCGACAACCCTCCTTCACAACAACTTAGATCAAAATTTATTATAGATTCCAATTTTCTGAACCTTCTTTTCGTTCAAGCAATCAAATAGAATCGAAAGCAAGTTCATCGACAAAAATCAAAAGCAAAAGTGGAAAAATAAAAGGAAACCTTGAATGCTTGGATAGCATATAGCTAGAGCCTAGAGCAAAGAAGGGAGGTGGCCAATTGTGGCTCATGTTTTCTAAGCCATCGAACTGAATGAAATTATAATAACCAATTATCCTTTGATTAACTCTCTACCCATATACCAAATGTCGAGATTTACAAGGGAAGAAACTGGCGAAATGTTGGCTTGCACACAGATCTCATCTTGGTAGTGTCTGAAAATGAAATAGATAGAACTATCATAGAAGAATGAGAGTTGCCTTCATTCCTAAAAATTTGAGCTCTTATTTGCACAGCTTGACAAATATGGTGCTTGAGAGGTGGTTTTCGGTTGGGTTTCTTCTATTGAAGAATGCAATGTTCAGCGAATCAGCAGTAAAGACTTTTAGCCCTTTTTCAAAGATGGAGGACTTCCATTAAAATCAAGAGCTACCAACACCCAAGGTTTTTTAGCCCTTTTCTGGATATTTAGATGTGGTTTTTTTTTTTTTTTTTAGCCCTTTTCTGGATATTTTTGTTAATTATATGACGAAAAATATTGACAAAACACAAAGAAATTGAACAATCATAGAAACTAAAGAGGCATTTTCTACTTTGAGGCACAACACAATGAAATCTTTCCATATAAAGAGATTGTAATATATGCACTGTTAGTAATCTCCTTTGGAGCTATTGAAATAACTAAAACCAATCAATAAAGAAACTGATAACAGCTCATATTGGAGATTTATTCTATTAACACATGACTATTATATACATATATACACCATAATCCAAAGCAAAGTTTTGGGACTAAACCATATCATATCTACATTCTTTAATGCTAAAGCCCCACCAGAGTATGTAAATTAGATGACAGAAAATGTAGGTAACCAGCCACCACCGCCACAAACAGGGAAATATAGAGGCACTATGCTCTGTGGCCAAAATTGTGAGGGAAAGTTGACAGACAATTCACCTTGCTGCAACTCCAAAGAACTGTAAAACAGAAAAGGGTTTCCAATCCATCTAAGAATTAGGCCAACCATTTGGTGAGTGCTCCTTAGAGTGATTCCTTAACTTTGCAGTCAGCTGAGCTTGAATTATTTTGTCAGTTGCAATTGCTTCCCGAATGTTGTTGTGAACCAGCTTGCAAAGGTCGTCAAGTGCAAGCATTGGAAATGGCTCCTCAATTAGAACACCAACCTACAAAAACCAATTCTCATCGTGTTAGAATATCAAAGCTGTACTTACGACACGTGTGTTTGGGCTATGCCTATTGTTATTATCAATAAAATTTGAGAAATACTCTAATTACAAAGTAATTAAATAAAAATAATCTCACAAACTGATGTGGCTTGATATGATTTGTCAGATTATAAAGTTACTTTTATTGTAAAGCATATTTGACGGATCACATGAAGCCATGTCAGTTTGTGGGATTACTTTTGTGTAATCCCTTTGTGGCTCTAACACTCATCATAAAATTTACATTTACCTATAAAAAAATGCATATTGAACCTGTGCTTCATTTGAAAAATATGCATGGGAGAGAGAGAGAGAGAGAGAGAGAGAGAGAGCATGTTACTAACAACTATCCTTCAGACTGCCATAACTTCACATTACTATTAGTTTCTATTGTGCCCTTGCCACATCAGTAGTGTCAGGGATAAAATTTAGTTATAAGAACAGCATTTCCATAATAATGAGAATGATTGAAATCCAGAGTCATTCTTACTACTCAAGAAATTATAAAAGGCAACCACATGACATTGAAATTCTCTAGCACGTAAATATAATCACACATTAAATGGCAGATAGCAGAGGTACACGTACTTCTTCTATGCAGAACAATGATGCAGCGCTAATGAAAGTAGCGGGAACCACAATCCAATGGCAATCATCCCACAGTATGATGGGAAGGGTGAGATGCCAGAGGACCAGAAACCTTGAAGTCAAGCGAGTGTAGGAAAGTGGGATAGGTATACCCACAAGTTGTTCACAAACACCAATTCCTTCGTGCAAACAAGAAATCTTTGACTCCTGCATCGCATGTAGAAAACTAAGATGTCGATTAAAAAAGATATTAAAGAAAGCATACGGATTTGGGGGAACTTGAGTGTACGTAGGCATTTCAAATAGTGGTATCAATTTTAGTTTGTGAGTCAATTCTCGAATTTATCCACAAACATCTGCTACCATTGAAAAAAGCAAAAAGGCTGAATATTAAGAATCAGAAGTCTACCAATTAACATAACTGCATAACCATATCCAACATCTGGGGATGAAATAAAATACCCAAAAGAAAAAAGCAGAAAAATACTCTGGATCACTTGTAGAAACTTTGGTGGTTGAAATGGAAGGCTTAGAAAACTTAAGTAACCCAAGAAGAAAATTACCAACAAGTTTCTCCTTGATTCCTCCAACTTTAGCAACCGGAGGCTTTGAGAGATGAACTCGATGATGCAACAGGGCCGATGCTTTGAATTGAGTATTATTTCTAGATCATCTACTTCAAGAAAGTTTTGGAGGTCTTGCCTAGCATTTGAGCCATAAATCACATGACACTGCATTTAGACTATTCACATCAGTAAGTTGTCACCAACCTAGATGTAAGCAAATTACAATCGCTAAACTGCAAAAAGAAATGAATCTGAAATCTTCTGCTAAGCGCAATAATATCAAATTCATAAATTTGTACACCTTCTGATTAAGCAAAAAAATGCATATGTTTACTGGTCGCCGAGAAAACCAATTAAGCAGAGCATGATACCAGCAACAACAAGAGGAAGAAAGTAAAGGGGAAAATTAGAACCAACCTTAAGCGCCACTGGAAATGCCATAATATACTGCAAAAGTGCCTTCTTGAGCGGCGCATGATTACCCGAAATATCAACCCCAGAAATCACCTGCGTTGCTAAATCGTTGGTCACCGAAATCACTTTGGTCCATGCCTTCCTCCCCTCCTCAAATCTCGAGTACGACGCCTCCGTCCGAAACACCAACAAGAGAGCGAGCGCCGGCGCTGTCAACTGGTACGGCAACGTCGAGGCCTTCAAAACTGGGAAGAAACCCGGCAACCAGTGCAACGACACCGCGGAATTATAACCAGCGATCAACACAGCGAAAGAAGTGAAGGCGATCACGGGCGGCACCAGCGACAGAATCACTCGCGACGACAGGCTCGAGAAGACGTGGCGCAAATGGCGAAGCGAGCTCCGATGGTAAACCCATTGTTCATGGTTGTAGAGGGTGCGGCTCTGCCGCATTCCGCGCTCTTTTACGCCGTCAGCCCAATCGGGTATGATGCGGAGGACGGAGATCAGGGTTTTGGTGAGATCAAAGGAGGGAAGTGGGTTGGGGTTCTGGGGTTGTGAGGAGGACTGGAGTTTGAAGGAGAGGGAGGTTTTGGGTATGGTGGAGGGAAGGGATAAAGGGTGAAGCTTGGGGAAAGATTTGGGAGCAAAGGAGGAAGAAAGAGAGAGTTTGGAGGTGGGTTTGATGGGGTCTGATGGTTGTGTCATTTGTGGAAGTCAGAGACAGACAGAGAAAGAGCATATTATCTTGTAGGGTTTCAGAGTTCTGAGTGAGAGAGAAGAGTACAGGAAAGGACACACACACAGAGTGGATGGGTTCGTTAGAAACGGTTATTCTGTGAAGGAGGTTTTTACACGTTCTTCTTCCTTTTCTTTTTCTTTTTTTGTTTGGATAGAATGGGAGTGAGGTGCAAATTTGCTTTGAGGGCGGGAATCGTGTACGTGTTCATTAAACGAATGTCTTTTCATATCAACATTGGTTTATGGATTGGTGGGCGAACTCACTTGAAAGAAAAGTTTTCTTTTTTCAAATCCTCTTTAAACCTTTTTTTTAAAAAAAATTTACGAACTCATTTAAAAATATTTTCTTAACAATTAGGTAAAAAATAAAAAAAACACACACACACAATCAGTAGCCTTTTTTGGTTCCCACTCTTGCTGGAACAAGCATTTCCTTATAATTTATTGCTAGACCAAAATCCTTAATAGCATCATGGGTTTAAATATAATTTTTATTGTCCATGAACATGAAAGAATGTCCTTAAAATTCTTGGTGACCTTGAGAGGCCGGAAGAAAGACCTAAATTTCAAACCATCTATAAAACAGGTTCACAATGAGGAACTTAAATTTTCCTAAATTCTGAAGAGTCCAAGAGAAATAGATATATAAAGTGAATCCCATAATATTTAATGTTATCCGAAAACTACCGGGACAGTCATAAATGTTGTGAAACTTTGTATTTATCACTCTTCGACTCTAGACCTTAGAGATGGGATAGTTACTCTGTGGGATCCATGTGGGAGAGCTTAGCCACCCATAAGTAACAGATACAGGTAGTAACACAAAGCAACTGAAAAGGCTCCTCAATACCTCCAACACTGATCTCCCAGAAAATTTCACAGAATTTAATAACTTTATGACCCCACAACCAGCGAGTTATTATCCCCCTCAAGTCTTGCACCACGAACATATGAACGCTTTTTTGGCACGGCCCTCAAGAATTTCTCATGCTCCTCTTGGATTGAACTATAAAAGTTGGTCTGAAAATGCAGCCTTCTTATTTCATCAAAGCAACCTTGGAAAAAGAAGAAGAGTAATACTACAAACCACACCATCTAGCAATTCTTAAATTTGTTATTTCATACATAATAGTTGATCTAGTAATTGATGGACAATGCCACATCAGTAGAGTGATGAGAGTCAAATGAGAGTATAGTATATAACATTTACTCTAGAGAACAGTATAACCCAAAAGGAAAAAGCTTCAACAAAATGTACATGCTCTCCAATCCATAGCATGTAATGTCAACATGATGTAAAGTTTTGGTTTCAGCCAGAGATCCAAATATTTGAAATCCATGAGAAAAAATAAAAGATGTGCCAAAAGAACTACGTTCCATATTGCTTACAACTTTCAAATACTCGACAACTCTTGTAAAAACCTCTCTAAAACCCATAAAGTTCCCCATACAAAGTGAACTGCCGTTAACTAAGGATGCTCCTTGGTGCCATGGGATCCCAGCTTCCCCAATTGACTCTCTTGAGATTCCTTCTTTGGTCCAAGTACGTACTCCTTAACAGAATTTTGTGCTGACAGTATTGCCTTCTTAATCTGCCATTGAAAATTTCTTTCATCAAGTCCAAAAGAAGACAAATCTTTAATGTGGCATGCCTATGAGTGACTGCACACGCGTGTTAGAGAGAGAGAGAGAGAGAGAGAGAGAGAGAGAGAGAGAGAGAGAGAGAGAGAGAGAGAACAAGAGAGGAAACAAGTATATCAGTTCATAAAGATTGATACAAAATCAACATGAATAAAGCACAAAAGTAAAAGCAGCTGAAAATCTACAGGGAAAAACTTCAAGTGATTCACTAAAGATTTGAACCCCAAATGTCATCTACAGGTACTATTATGAGAAATTTGAACTCAGAAACTACCACTAGCAATATCTCACACAACCCAAATGCCTAAATCCTCCTCAGGGGGAAAATCTAATGGTAGCTGAAACTGCAAGTAACACAGATTTCTATGAAAAATTATTGAGGTATAGTAGTGTTCATTTAGCACTACATTTCTAGTATAAGTTCCTAAATTTTCTCTTTCTATCAATGCTTCACGGTTCTTGCTATCAGAATGTCACATTTAGCATATAATTAGAAGGCATTCTGGCTTCTGATGGGTCATATATCAAGGTTCTGGCCCCTGTAATGCTTGTGTCAGGAATTCCATTCCATGTTCCTATCATTCAAGGCAACCACAACAGGGTGAAACAAAAAGGTTGCATCAATATATTTATCACTTCCAAAAATTAAGGTCCTACAGTAAAAGGGGTAGTAATCTGTAGAACCTAGATGAATCCTAGATTAAACTGGTCAGTCTGGTCAACTGAGGACCATTTCAGATGCACCATATAATCCTGACTTTCAGTCTCCAGTACTGTTGTTAGCTAGGATGAGACTTTGCATTGCATTTGCCACGCTACCAAAAAAAAAATGCCCCTGTACAAAATTCTGTCTCTCGAGTGATTTTTAATTAATATTAATTAGACAAACATGTTGCAATCAATTATAGTTTTGGTAATTCTTTCATTTTGTTCTTCGAGTTTAAATCATTCCACTTATGCTAATGTTGCACCTCAGTACACTAGAAGCTACCCAATGATTCCCATTACACATCATGACCAAGCAAAAACGTTTTCAACTTTAGATTCCAAACATTTTACACCCCCAAAGAGATTAAAAAGTTCAGAGTACAAACAAAAAAGGGATTGATCACTTCTTCTCAAGAAATCTCCATCACTATCAGTTCTGGTTGATCAATACTAAGAATGTTGTGCCTCTTAACTCTTTTTTTCCCCTTTTGTATTTGGGGTGGGGGGAGAGGCTATCCTGTCTCTGTGTCTCCAATCTTCCATATATAGGCCATCGTCTTCTTTCTAAAGTTTACCTTGTAAGATCCTCCCCTCACATGGATCTTCAATGGACGCAACCAAACCATTCATATCACTTTATAAATCTCATCCCCAATTTGGACTCATCCATGACGACTACAAATATCTGTCTTTCAACATCTTCATCTTAGCATTCAGTTATTCTCACTCTTGAAAATCTGACATTCCATACAAGGCATGGCTAACAATACTCTAGGCACTGCAGTCTAATGTAGGCAGCACTTGTTCCACCCCTAGTATCCAACTATCGCATTGATGTATCTATGATGGAGATCAAAACTAGTTGCCCTAAGAAAAAAAAAAATCTAGACTATATTTTTTATAGTTTGAAATGGACAAAGGACAAAAATCCTATATCCCCAAATTTGCACCATAACTAGAAACATTAACGAAACCCAATATATATATATGTATGTATATATATAAAGACCCCAAATTGTGAACTAAATAATATATCCTGCACAGAAAATAACAAAATTTGCAAGAAATATGCTGCAATTGAGGAAATAAAGGCAAGTGCGAATAGAGATGATATCAAGTAAAAGAATCAGTATACACAGAAACAATTGCAGAAAACCCATATCATAAATTCTAAAACTAACCCATCCAAAAGATTATGCTTCAATCCGATGCTAAGAAATTGCAGAATTACACATGTACAACAACAACAACAACACAGTTTCATTTCAGTTATTTGCAACCAAATGGAACCCTTTGAGATAAAAAAGTAAATAAAATTCTTATAGAAAAAGAAAAACATACAGGATCGAGAACGTTCGGTTCTGAGCCATAGTCAGCGGTCAAGAGAAAATAGGAAGCAGTGACAGTTGCCACCATGGTTGTCCTTCTCACCAGTTTGTCTGTCTGTGAATTCATCATGCTTGTTCAACTCCAAGTTTGCACATCAAAGACTGCGATACACGAAGAGAGAGAGAGAGAGAGAGAGAGAGAGAGAGAGAGAGATACTTTTATATGAGAAGTAGAAGAAGGTGGTTTTCGAAGAGCTTGGTTCTTCGCGGCGAAACGGCCCCGACGCTTAGCAATAGATTCAATACATTTGGGATAATTATCAGGTCGTTTCGAGATACTCTCGTCTTTTCACGTAATTTTGTTTTGTTCAGATTTCTTTTTTCCCAATAGCTTATACTCTACTCGATAGAAATTAAAGAAGACTACATAAGGAAGAGTCGCAAGCGTTCTCCACTTCTCTTAAATCATATATAAGAAATTTTTGACATTATCATTATTGTTAACGTTCGAACGCTTTTGGGTCGGATTTTAACAATTCGGATCTTCGATCTTTTACATGTAAACTTTGGTTCTGTTTAGTTGTTAAACTCATTTGATTTCAATTCAGTTCAGTCTAATTTTAAGTTAAGTCTAACATCCAAACACTCAACTCTTAAATTATTAAACTCATCTTAACTCAAAACTTTTTTACATTTGGGACCCACAACCTTTTTCAATTCAACACTTCTTTATATGTAGAGCCTATAAGACTAAATGAGAATATCATGGATTCCAAGTCATCCTCACAGCAGATCAAAGATGGCTCATAGTACTAGTTTTATTCTTCATTCTAGAATGTACGATAGGAATGGTTGGTTACCCTCTACTGTGAGTTTGTTATTATCTGCCGTAAGCCGTTAGGGACATATTTGTTTTATTCTTTGTAACGGTCTATATATATAAACACGGTACTCGTCACTGAATATATGAGGAAATATTCTTCTCTCAAACATTCTATCAAGCACTCTGTTCAACACGGTATCTAGAGCCATTTGACAAACTGTCCACACTGATCCATGGCCTCGTCTGTATCCAATCCTCCTCCTCCTCCTTCCTCATCACCCTCCTTCTCCCATCTTATCTCCACCAAATTAACCACAGAAAACTACCTTTAATGGAAAGTTCAAATCTCAGCTTACCTAAGGGGGCAAGACTTATACTCCTATGTCGATGGCACCGCTACCTCACCTCTTAAGTTTCTCATTGAAACTGATTCCGCACCCAAACCTAATCCTGCTTATCTCACATGGCGCCGCACAGACCAATTTGTTCTCAATATTCTCTTCTCTTCACTATCTGAGTCATTCTCAATCATGTTCTTTCCTCTACTTTAGCATATGATCTTTGGAACAAGTTAGCCTCAATGTTCTCCTCTCACTCTCAAGCTAAGAAGTTTCAGGTAAGGTTTCAGCTCACTAATCTCTTACGAGGAGAGCAAACCATTTTTGAATATTTTGGCAAGGTACCTTTGCTTGCTGACTCTTTGGCTACTACTGGAAGTCTTTTATCTGACAAAGTACTTGTTACCTATGTTTTGGATGGGCTAGGTCCCTCTTATGAGAACTTTGTCACCTCTATCACTACGAGATCTGACCCTCTTAATTCTCATGAGTTATATCAACTGCTACTCATTCAAGAAACTCGTATATCTCATAATGTTAAACCTCTCATTTCCTCTGGAGAAATGTCTGCTAATTACAGCTCTACTACACCACGTGACCAAAGGGGTCGTGGGTCTCCACGTAGTGGTAGAAATGGCCATGGCAGGGGACGTCATTGCAATAATGGTCGTGGTCGTCTATCCTTCACCAACACTACTTCACAGTTCAACCCAACACGTCTTACCTGCCAAGTATGCAACAGGGTTGACTATGTCACTCTTCAATGCCGAAACAGATTTAACAATGCATTCCAGTATGAGGCTACTTCCAATTTCTCTGCAAATTACACAACCAACTACACTGCTCAGAATAGCTCTCATGACACCTCCTGGTACCCAGATTCGGCAGCAACTCACCACATCACCAATGATATGAGCAACTTGAACTTGTCTTCAGAACAGTACAATGGTGATGAAACCATTCGGGTTGGTGATGGTAATGGCCTTCCTATCAATGCTTACGGTGAATCTTCCTTGACTACATCCTTTTCTTCCTTTCTTCTTCAAAATTTATTACATGTCCCCTCCATTACTAAGAATCTTGTCTCTGTACTCAAGTTCTGTGTAGATAATTAATGTTTCTTTGAATTTCACTCCTCTCACTTCTTTGTGAAGGATTCTCGAAGCGGAAAAATCCTCCTCACAGGACCAACCCATAATGGGCTTTATGTCTTTCCCTCACCAGCAACTAGCTCCACCATCTCACACTCTCCCTCTGCTCATGTTGGTGAACGTGCTTCTGTTACCCAGTGGCATCGAAGGATGGGTCACCCTTCACTAGATCAAGTCTCCAGAATCCTGAGCACAAGGTGTTTGCCTGTTTTCCCCACCGAAGTTGTTTTTCAATGTCCTGAGTGTCTACTTGCAAAAGCTTGCCAACTTCCTTTTAATTCCAGTCGGGCTTTCTCTAATGGGCCTTTAGAATTGGTTTGTTCAAACTTATGGGGCCCTACTCCTTATGTTTCCCAAATGGGCTTTAAATATTATCTATCTTTTGTTGATCACTTTACAAGATTCACATGGATCTTCCCTCTCAAACTCAAATCTGATGCCATTAATATTTTCTCTATATTTTTACCTCAAGTTGAACGCATGTTTAAAACCAAGTTAATAACATTACAAACTGATGGAGGTGGTGAATTCAAACCCATCACTTTAATGTGTCAAAAACTTGGCATTAAACACGTTTTTCTTGCCCACACACTCATCAACAAAATAGGCTTGTCGAAAGAAAACATCATTACATTGTGGAAACCGGGCTTGCTCTTTTGGCTCAAGCTTCATTACTTTTAACATTCTGGGCCGAAGCCTTTGAGACAACAATTTATCTTATCAATCTTCTACCATCTCCCACTCTTAACAAACAATCACCTTATTTCATTGTCCATAAAAAAGAACCTGACTATAATTTCTTGAAAGTCTTTGGTTGTGAATGTTGGCCAAATTTCCATCCATATTTACCGAATAAACTAAATTTCCGTTCAACCTCTTGTTTATTTCTAGGATATAGTAATACTCACAAAGGATGTAAATGCCTTGATCTCATTATAAATCGTCTTTACATTTCCCGTGACGTCCGCTTTCATGAAACATCATTTCTTACAAAAAAAAGACACGGCTCACTTCACCAATTCCCTTTTCAACAACTCACACTCCCTTACCCATTTTTCCAAATTCTATCCTCGGCCCATTCCATAGTCTCTACCGTCTAGCCCACTAACATTTGAACCCATCTCACGATCCTTACTTGGCCCTGGCCCATCACAGCCCAGCCTTTCATCAAATTCTTCCAGTCTGATAATACCCTCATCTTCATCCTTCGACAACTTTGTTTCTCCCAATTTCGATTCTTTTCCTATCTCTCAAAATCAAACTTCCTCCCTCTCTCTTTCTACCCCTCCACGCTCCCCAATTATAACTTGCCCTACCACCAACTCTCTCCACCCACGTATTGCCTCTTATGGAACCATTCCGTACCCACCTCGACATTGTTTTATCACTGTTTCTACTGTGCTTGATGACCCTTCAAGCTACTCTATAGTCTCTAAGTTCTCGGAGTGGCCTGAAGCTATGGCTCATGAGCACACTGCTCTTATGAAGACAAATACATGGAGTCTTGTACCCCCTGTCAATATTTCTAACGTGCTTGGTTGAAGGTGGGTTTACAGAACAAAAACTAACACTGATGGTTCATTTGAAAGGAGAAAGGCTCGGTTAGTTGCAAAAGGATTCCATTAGCAACATGGAATCGACTGCAACGAGACATTCAGTCTTGTGGTCAAACCGACCACTGTACGGCTCATCTTGTCCATTGTTGTTACCAAGAAATGGCCACTGCGCCAATTGCATATAATAACACTTTCCTATACGGCAAACTCACTAATGAAGTCTACATGCAACAACCTCAAGGTTTCATAGATCCTATTCATCCAAACTATGTGTGCAAGCTTCACGAGGCCCTGTATGGCCTCAAACAGGCCCCAAGATCCTGGTTTGCCGAACTTAGCTCTTGGCTTCTTAATAATGGCTTCACCGCATCTAAAACTGATCCTTCTTTATTTATCTTTCATCATGCTCATACTACAATTTTTTTGCTGATTTATGTTGATGATATAGTCATCACGGCCTCTCATACATCATCCATAACTGTTCTAATTCATGCTCTCGGCAAGGCCTTCCCTGTTAAGGATATTGGAAATTTGTCTTTCCTTCTTGGACTTGAGGTCGATTATACTATGCAAGGTCTTCTGTTGACGCAACGAAAATATATTAAGAGCCTTCTAACTCGAAGTAATATACTTCACACCAAGCCAATGATGTCACCCATGGCTGCATCACTGAAGTTATCAAAATTTGATGCTCCTGAGTTTGAAGATGTCACTTTATATAGAAGCTTGGTTGGTGATTTGCAGTATTTATTATTAACTTGACCTGACATATCCTTCTCTGTCAACAAGGTGTGTCAATTTCTTCATGCCCCGAAAGCTACCCATTGGAGTGCTGTGAAGAGAATTCTTCGATATCTCAAAGCTACTATAAATCATGGGCTTCTCTTTCAACCTCAGTCCACCTTCACCCTTCAAGCATACTCTGATGCTGATTGGGGTGAATGTCCCGATGATCGTATATTAATAGGAGGATACTGCATATACCTTGGCAAGCATCTACTTTCTTGGAGTTCAAAGAAATTGAAGACTGTGGCTAGATCCTCAACAGAAGCCAAATACAAAGCTGTTGCTGCTTCCGCTGCTAAACTTATCTGGATACAAACACTTATCCAAGAGCTTGGTATTTCACTTCCTCAATCTCCAATTCTTTGGTGTGACAATCTTGGAGCAACATATCTTTCAATTAATCCTGTCCATCACTCCAAGACCAAACACATGGACATAGATTTTCACTTTGTCCGAGATCATGTTGCTGCCAAAATGCTTCGTGTATCATTCATCAGCTCCAAAGATCAAATTGCAGATGTTCTAATAAAGCCCTTGGTTGCTAATAAATTTCTAAACTTCAAGTCGAATCTCAACGTGGTTGATACTCCTTTGGATTCGAGGGGGCGTATCAGACTAAATGAGAATATCATGGATTCCAAGTCATCCTCACAGCAGATACACGATGGCTCATAGTACTAGATTTATTCTTCATTCTAGAATGTACGATAGGAATGGTTGGTTACCCTCTGCTGTGAGTTTGTTCTTCTTTGCTGTAAGCCGTTAGGCACATATTTGTTTTATTCTTTGTAAAGGTCTATATATATAGACACTGTACTCGTCATTGAATATATGAGGAAATATTCTTCTCTCAAACATTCTGTCAAGCACTCTGTTCAATAGAGCCCACAATCTTTTTTAACTTCTCATAAATACATCTAAACTCATCTTAACATCTAAACACATTTAAACTCATCTTAGGTGGATCCCACAAAACTCACTCTACCATCTCAACTCACTACTATTTATAAAGAATTCAACTCAGCTCAATATCTAAACACAGTCTTAAGCAAAGGCAAAGAGTGGGGGGCCTTGGCCGAGAGTCTCTGATGCTAAATGCAGTATATCTCATTAGTAGTTCGTGCGTAAACTTAGAGTAATCAAAGAGAATTCTTTGTATCTGGGGGTTGACTTTTATACTAGATTGTCGAAGGCGACAGTTCGTCCTAGAGCTTAAATCCTTTCAACTGTTCATTTAGTCAGAATTATTTAATGCGACGTGGCTTCTAGGCGACATCTTTAATGCGACATAGAGTTCGGAGAGTGGCACCATTAATGTAGCGGGGCTCCCTAACTCACTTTACCATACGAGCGTTCCCTATTAAAAAAATAATATTTTCACAATATTATTAAAAAAATACTTCCTTAATCATCAAGTAAAAAGAAAAATAAAAAATTCCAACGATAAGAACTAGTGGTGAAAGTATCATTTTCCTTTTTTAAAAACAAAATTCAAAAAATAATTTTACTCATCATTCTACAACATACATACTTTTATTTTTAATATTTTTATTTTTTTCTCTTTAACAAGCATATGATGTAGAGATGATTAGTAGAAAAATTCAATTAGTTTAGTAGAAAAAAATAAAAAATAAAACATGTCTGATGTGGAGTGTAGGCAACTGGATGGCAAAGCCCAACATCAAAACACAGTGAAATGTCCTAATTTGTGGTGATTGCACCCGTTCTTTCTTCTTTCTCCCAAATCTCTCCCGCCGCAAAATACCACTCAGAAGGCCTCATCCCTTACAAAGCAAAGGCTAGAGGTGAAAAAAATCGGTGAATCGATAAACTGAATCAAACCGAACTGAACTGGTGGGTTTGGTCCGATATCGAATTTGGTCCGGTCTGATACTGGTTTCATTTTTTTCAAAACCGATCAAAACTTGTCTGGTTTCGGTTTTCCTTTTTCTAACACCGGACCAGAATCGAAAGTACCAGTTCAGGGGTGTCACTGGTGCGATATCAGTTTTTCAAATCTCAAAATTAGTATATACCGGTTCGGTTATAAAATATGTCTAAAATCGACGGGACCGATTACACCCCTAGCAATGGCCTAGAAGACCATCCCTAAAAGAAAGAGGTATGTTAGTTCTCTGGTAGTGTTTTGTTTTTTTGCTTTTTGTAAAAGGGTAAATAATCATAGCGAATAATAGGATTGTTCATCCGGATTTCGACTCGGGAATCTGGATATATCCGGACTAGAAATTGGGTTTCAAAATTGGGCCAAAAGCCAGACTGGATTAGCCCGAGTCAGACTTGAGCCAGAATCCGAATGAATATGGTTTTCCTTCTTTCCTAAGTAAAATAACCTGAAAATCAAAATCCTTGGATGGTTCTTAGAACATGTTCTAAGACTTTTTTATTTTTTCCCATGAATACTGCCTTTCCCAGAATTTGTATAGCCAATTTGTATAGCCAAAAGAAGAACAGGAAGCAGTCAGTTCGAACTCTGATGTGTCCTCATCCTCTGCAGCAATGTAGGAAATTATGGAAGCATTGAAATGTCAGGTTTCTTGTAGAAAGCATCTTTTACAAACACAAAGTTTCCTTTGGCACCAGGCATTTTTTTGCCTTTAAATACCTGTTTAGGAAACATATGGTTTTGAAAATTAGAATCCAAGGGCAATTGCAAAATAAATTCACTAATATATCAAATAAGACAATATCACAGAATCTCTAAGGTAAAAAATAAAAATAAAAAAAGTATCGGGTTTAAAATCCGGTACCCGGCAATCCGGAATCTGGACCGGATTTTTTCCGACCCGGATGAATAATCCTAACGAATAATTTCCACCAGGGGTTATGAGCCGACCTGAATCCCCATGAGGATGAACTAATTTCAAGCTCTAGGTCAAATTCCTACAAAATTCAATCTGAGATTTCCTCTTGTATTTTGTTGGCTGTACTTATGTTTCATGACATGGAGATAGCTTAAGTCAAGTCTTATTTGACACTAATGCTAAATAGATTTTACTCTAGACTATACAATTATTGTGACAAGGAATAGATTTTAATGTAGATGATAGAATTATTGTCAATTGACTCTAATGCTAAATTCTCGTTTGAAATAGCAGGAAGATGGAAGGCCACCTAGCCTTATACATCAATCTCATCACTACAAGTATAATAGTTGTTTTCTTTTAAACCGCGTTACTTTTTTGGTCGTCGAGTGTTCATCTTTTTTAAAAATTTCATCTTTATATTTTTATCATTATATATATTTTTATTTAGCTTTTATATCATTCATTTGGTTATTATAAAGATATTATGGACCGTACTTCCATTCTACCCACCATTTATGGTTGCTCCAAATACATATCCAAATATGGAAAATGATACATCTCCTGCTCCGAGTCTCGCTGGTGTAATACATATATTTTATGTATTTTTTAAAGTTTTTTTTATATAATTTTTTTAATAATTTTAAATATTTAAAAAAATAAAAAAAATTCACAATATTATTAAAAAATAATTTCTTAATCATGAAGTAAAATAAATTTTTTTAATAATTTTTTAATGATTATTTTTTATTTTTTAATTAAAAATTATTTTTTAATAATATTTAAATATTAAAAAATATTAAAAAAATTATATAAAAAAAAAACATATTAAAAGATGTGTGCTATACCACAACGGAGCGAGAGCCCCAGCGGGGAGTGTAGCATCACCCATCCAAATATATACCTAAAGGAAAAATATTGATAGAAGCCACTGTTTGCAGCATCCATTTTGCACACACCATGTGGCTTCATCCAGACCGTCTGTTTCTTAAAGTGAGAAAAAAATGAAAAGATGAGAAGACGCCACATAGTGAGTGCAAAGTGTGCACTCACAATAGTGACTTCTCTCTAGCATTGCTCATTAATCTTCTCACACATTTATATAATGGATAAAAATAGTCTGCCGTCCCAAGTGTACCNATAAAAAAAATTCACAATATTATTAAAAAATAATTTCTTAATCATGAAGTAAAATAAATTTTTTTAATAATTTTTTAATGATTATTTTTTATTTTTTAATTAAAAAGTATTTTTTAATAATATTTTAAATATTAAAAAATATTTAAAAAAATTATATAAAAAAATTTAAAAACACATTAAAAGATGTGTGCTACAGCACAACGGAGCGAGAGCCCCAGCGGGAAGTGTAGCATCACCCATCCAAATATATACCCAAATCTATACTCCTACCGTGGGAAGCTAAGTAAATGGATTTATTTATTTATTTATTTTCCATTTGCAGTATTAATCTTCTCACGCATTTATATAATGGATAAAGATAGTCTACCGTCCCAAGTGTACTGCTTAGGCAATTTTTTTTTTTTATTTAGTGATTAAGGAATTGATTTTAAATGTATTGATATATTTTTTTATTTTTTAAATGTATTTAAATAGGTTAAAAAATGTGAAAAGCAAAAAAAAAAATTTTTGATTTTACGCTGGGCGGTATACCTAGCGGTCAAAATGGGGCAGCATACTAGCCGCACCCTTATATAATTGCAGCATCCATTAATGCTGCAATTATTCGTCCCACCAATTTAGAGTACTGAATGCTGATGATATGATATCTTGTAATATTGTGAAAATATCGTATATTTATATTTCAAAAAATAATTTAATTCCTATAAATTCCCATCAGGTTTGAATTTATAATTTTTTTAACCTCACCTAAAATTAGTTAAATTTGTGTAAATAATACTAGATACATCATTCAGTTTTTAAGATAGGCAAGTCATTTATTTTTTAAAATAAAAGTGTGATTCATTATTAAAAAAATTTTTTTTATATATATTAGACTTATTATTATTTTTTTTAAATAGAATGCATGAGATTTGTTTACTATAACTATAAATGTCATTTTTCTTGTTACTTTGTCTGTTTTTTTCCCCTACCTTCAACAATTCGGCAGCTTATGAAATTGATATGAGTCATGACATAAAAAAAAAAAAATAATAAATAAATAAAAAATTTAATAATATATCTCTTTTTTAAAAATATTACACGCACTTGTGCACTCACCGGACCACCACTGTATACAGCGTTACTAAAAAAAAGAATATTCAATTTGAGAGTGAGAAGTTTAGGCGTCTAGCAAAACTTGTACATGAACTCAACAAGAGCATCAATGGAAGAAGCTGTGCCTGCGCAGACAACACCAACGCAAATCTCAAACCCTCCAACCACTGCTCAGTGTCCCCCTCCACAACCTCCTGCTCCTACTCCTTCCCTTCCTCCTAAGATCAAGAAGAGACCGCTTGACAGTAGTAGTATTCATATCCAAAACCCCAAATACTTCAAGATGCGTGCCGTTCTTAAAGAACTTCGACCTCATTTTGTTGAGGTACTGTTCGAGCCCAGTAGCTAGAGAAACTACACTTAATTTTATTTCTGGGTTTGTTTTTTTATGCATGATTTGATGGTAGTTTTTTTCCCATTTTAGGACAAGTAGAGACTGGAACTAATTGGGTTCTTTTGTGCAGAATTTAACGTTATACTAAAGATCTCTAGCGGTTTCATTGCTAGGTCGATTTTGTATGCATGTTTTATCCAGTGTTTCTAGTTTTATATTTTTGTTTAACTTGTAAAAAAAATTCCTATTGTTCGTTGGAATGATAGATTGAGAAGCTTTTCGCTCTTTAATATCCTGTTTGCAATTATAATGAAGATCTCTAGCGAGTTCATTTCTGGTTTTCTTTTCTTGATGCATAATGATGCGATCATTTTCTTCCTCTTCCTAATGCTGTGTATTCTTAGTAGTTATGGAAATTTATGTGGGAACTGGGACACAATTGACATTTGAGATGGTAATATTGGGTATTAGAAGGTAATCTAGGTGTTATGTGTTATTTCTTCTTTTGTGAATGAATTGAAGGTGCTTGAGATGATATTTTGAAGGTAGGAATCACATGTTGTTTAAGATCAGTGTGCTTAAAAAAAAAGTCTTGATATGTTCTTTTTCTATTCATGTGCAGAATCCAAGTAGGTTTTTCGTTTCTTTGTTTTATGGTGGCTGTGAACTTATAATTTCAAGTAACGATACACATACAACCGTTTTTACAACTCTTTTTTAAATGAAGGGAATGAAGGGATGTGTAAAATCTGAAATTCAAAAGAAAATAATTTTGTAGCTTTTATGAAGTGACAATCATATTAGTTGGTTATAAAATAGTTGTAGGAATATCATTATTCTATAACCTAACCTATTAATTAGAAGGCTCATATAGATGAAATATGAAGATACAAGATCTATTTTTCCTGACTGAGATATCTTGCATATGATGTGTTACCTGGAAACCACTTGTCAAAAAAAAAAAAAGATGGGCTGTGCATATAGAATAACATGCATTGAGCAACACGTGCACACACGCATGCATGTATGGAGGAATATATGTAGAAATGTATGTAGGTATATTTATGCTATCAAGGCCAATGGTGTCAGCCGTCAGACATGAATTACTGTACAGTGGACTATCTAGGCCAATGGGTGTCATCCTTGTTGTGATAGCAGTAAATGCAGATGGTAGAATTGTTCAATTATCAATCTTTGATCTTCTACCAAATGGCATCTCTTCTCCCCCAAACCAGGGATGCAGGGCGAGGTCGATGGTTTAATCCTGCTTGTGTGCTTGACGTGTGTTTTCGGTTTTCCTATAAAAAAAAAAAAGGAAAAACAAAAGACCTTGAATTCCAGTAAAGAGTTTCATTGTGTTAAGCTGTGAAACTTCCTTGAAATGCAGTTAATAAATGTGATTGTGCATTTGAAGTGAATGTCAATGTTTTGTATAATCCTAAATGAGTAGGGTCAATAATTTTGAGATTCCTGTAAAATATCCTGGTTTTAGCATTGCTCTTGAAAAAAGGCCTACTCCGACTAAACCTGCTGGTGCGGTTTCGAAGTTGGAAATTCTTTTTTGTTCCACTCTCTCTATGGCCAATCTATCCATGAAGCAGAGTTTCAGATAAAAATGCTCATTTCAAGATTAATAGTTTGTGATTCAATATAATTTCATACTTAGATAATTGGTCCCGCTGACCTCGACAACAACACAATTAAGCATTTTTCTCTATCATTTCCTCTAAGTGCTTTCATAGATGCCTTGACTAATGGTGGTGTAATTACATTGTTTTTACTACGTAATTTTCCCAACACCACCATGCTCTAAACGGTCCTGTATATTATTTCTTCTGCACTTGACTCTCATGTACTGTAATAGTTTTTGCTAATGGAATAATGGATTGAATTCATCCCATGCACAAAAGAGTTTTTATCAAATTCAAGATTATAGGGATTGAAAGAGTTTTTCTTTCTTTCATGATAGGGATTAAAGGGTGGTTCCTGACATTTCATGTTGGGATATTGTCATATTTGAGGAGATGACAGTGCACAGGAACTGCTTCATTTGCATGGCAGATTTTATCAAACATGATGGGTCTTATTTCTTTTCGTTTTTTCATTTGTTATCTTGAAGGTTATGCGGACTCCTGACTTCCGGAATTGCAAGGCAGCTCATGAAATACAAGAACGTAAGCTTATCAAAACACTCTAATAGTTATTCTAACGTATAAATATATATATTTTTTATAAGTGAACGTATAAATATATTCATCTCTGTGTTGGTGCAATTTGGCTACCCAACGATTAACTCTTCATAAGAAGACAATAATGGCTGTACATTTTGTGTGCCCATTCCAATCTTGTACATGCCACAGTATCTTTCGCACATGGTGTTCACTTTTGTATACTTCCTGTATACTTGGGCTATGCCTATTTACTTGATTCAATAAATTTTTTCTTATAGAAAAAAAGTATCTTTCTCCTGCAATTATAATACTATGTCCTCTCTTTTCCACATTGTTATTATACATATTAGTCTTTAAATTCTCTGTGCACGTTAGATATGTAAATGCAAAGATTTATTCACTTCGGCATGGATGAAGATTGTGACATCCAAGTTGGTGTGGCTGATTCCTATATTTAGGATACTTAAGAAGCTTGTGACACAGGTTGACCCGTAAATCTTTTGCCAGCTCATGATAAGCTGATCCTTGAACTCTGCTAAAGTTCATCACTAATAGCTTGTTGTCAACCTATGCTAGAATGCTGTTATGCAAACATAGTATTAAGATGGATTTTCATCCAAAATGCGGAGCCATTTAGTCTTATTCACGACTGTAGAATACTGTTTCTTCAATAATGATATTGTATCCTGAGCTTCTTGGGTTCCTCCATCTATACATGTGCCCATTCTCTAAAGCATTTACTTCCAGCCACTATTGGATACTGTGTTCCTAATGAATAGAATCAAGTCTATGAGATATTCCCCATAGCTATTGATATGGCAGACAGGAAGAATGTAGTTGTGTACCTTCATGAATTTGCTTGTGACTTTACCTGCAACTTGCAGAGATGAAGCTTCTGATGGAACTAGACAAGGCGATCACCACAGAAACAGTTTCTGTGAGTAAGAACATACAACAAGAAGGCGATACCTTGTCAGGTGAAAACCAAGATGGTCAAAAGCTGCTCTCGAAGCCCCATGATCTTAAGCCAACAATGGAGCAGCCTCAGCAAGACAGGGTATTTTCAAAACCGTCTGAGAAAAAGATCCTCTCAGGCATTGCCTCTGAGAAGCAGCAGGGTGCTGAAGATGGTCAAAGTCATGAGAAATATGTTGTTGGAGGATCAGCTTTCGGCTGGAATTTTGTCACTTTTCCAGGCAACGAACCAGTCTATTATGGAGTAACCAAAGATTCATTTCGAACAAGTAGTTTGGCAAAGTAATTTCTTGTGCTAATTTATCCAACAAGGACCTTTGAAAATTTCTGGAACCTACCCCCTATAATGTAAGGGAGTTCTCAACGATGGTATCCACCAAAAACAATGGGCATGGTAGTGTTCTTGCAAATGATTTTGCAATCCAGTTACTTGCCATGGGTATCCAGTAGAAGTACTGCAATAAAATTTGTATGTCTCCCCCATAAACGTATATTTCCTGCATATCCNTTTTTTTTTTTTTTTGGGGGGGGGGGGGGATGTATTGCACAGTTCTGCAAGCAAGGGTCCCAAGATCCCCCAAGAATTACTTGTTTTTTGTTACTGTAATTCTGCAACAACTAAGACCAGAATTTCTGTCCACTCGCGCTCACAATTTAACAAGATTACTTGCTAAAATACTTTTCTGCTTACTTCCGTCATAGGCTCTTTGCTTTAGCTCTTTTATGATTTATGCTTCTCCAACCATCTTTTTCATTCAATGATTATCACATCAACTTTGCATGCGTGATAAATTCATATTCCCAAATGAGACAACACATACATATACCGGCAACAAGACAGAAACCTATTTAAACCAATGAATTGCAAAAGAAGATTTTGCTTGTGGCTTTCTGAGTTTGTCTTTGACCCATGACAATGGAAGTCTGATCACCTTGAATAATTAAATGATACAGACAAAATAAGATGATCAAAGTTAAAAAAGACATGAAAATGTCTGAAAGGAATTAGGAATAGAAGTGACTGACATTACTTTTTCTGTAGCCAAATGTGGTTTAGGACTTAGGACTCCATGCTAAGGCTGAGCAAAAATCCGAAAATTCGTTTGACTCCGCTCCGACTCCTTGAGTTTTTTTTAGTTTGAAAGTCGGACTCGGAGGCGACTCTGCTCCAATCTGACTTCGACTATCCAACTCCGACTCCGCTATTGTACATGTGAAAAATATGTTTTATATAAATAGAATTTATATGGTTAGTTAAATTCAATAATATACTAGTAATCAGTAGTATGAGTTAATTATTATAAAATAATATACTTATACTATAATATAAATAGACTTAATTGAATAATAATAGTTTAGTATATATAAACAATGAACATCATAGTATTACTACCATGTAATACTGATGCATAATAACACTAATATAATAACATGTAATACTAAGTCTAGTATATAATTAAGTTAGAAATAAGTTAGACATGATTAAATAACATGTAATACTATATTATAATAAGTTAATAACATGTAATTAAACTCTATAGTACAGGTCCATAATAAGAATAAGTTAGACACTAGTATAGTACAAGTATAATACTAATGTATAATAATATTAGTATAATAACATGTAATTAAACACTATAGTATAAATGTATAAGGTGAATAAGTTAGATACTAGTATAGTACAAGTATAATGAGTTAATAAAATGTAATACTAATGTATAATAATACTAGTTTAATAAATTATATTTAAACACTAGGGTACTAACAAACTATAGCATGATAACAATTAAATTGAGTGACAAAAAAAATTATAAGAACTATAAATTGAATTATCAAAACTAACAAACTATAGTATGATAACATATAATTAGACACTAGTAAATTAATATTTACTAATAATCAGTACTAACAATTATAAAAACTATAAATAAAAAAGGTAGGGCTAAAACAAATATTAAAATTAAAATTAAATTTAGGGTTTAAAAAAATAGGATTCAGTTTAGAAGAAAAAAAGTCCAAAACATGAGCAACCCAGCACAAAAGGTGCTACTAGCCCAAATTCGATCAATACAGCACCTTTTTTCCTAAAAAACAAAACATTACCTTTTTTTACCACTTTTTCTATGCGCCCCCCTCCCCCCGCCCCCTGACTACTCTAACTACTTTTCTACCCAACCCCACCCCCACCCATGACCTCACTCTCATTTTCATCTTAGATGCTCATAAACACTAGGTCCTAACTTAGGCGTCACCTCTCTATCTTCTCCCTCCGTGCGATCGTCGATCAACTCCACCTCGCCGTGTGACTCACTCACTCACTCATTCTGTTACATGCCCAAAATGTGTAAGTGAAGTAGGAGTAAGTAAGCTATCGAATTATTTTATTTGTTAAGGGCTATTTTCGGTTATGCATTTCTTTTTTATTTAGTTGGGTTTAGACTAAGTCAAGGGGCCGTTTCAGTAATGGGCCAAAATTTGTTACGTGGGTTGTTATTTGTAACGCACTAGTCCATGCGAAGTAGGTCAGATAATTCCTATTTCTTTGCAGTCTGTAAACACCTATTAAAGGCCAGAGTATCATGAATGAAAGACAAGATATTGAGTCTCAATTGTGCCGCGTGCATCTGTGGAGGTTTACTGGCTCCTCAAATTGCCAGAATTCATTTAAATTAATTTCTTGGAGTCTAACAAGTTAGTCTCAGAGCCGCGTTCCTGTGACATGGCTGAGGGAACACAACTATCATAGTTAGCTGAAACAGTAAGCAATTTATAAGGGGTAACCACTGCCCTAAAGGAAGAGCAATCCAAACATGGAATGCTAATAGAAGGTGTGCTGCAACAACTCAATAATTTGGCATTAAGCTATGACAGCTTGGTACAAATTACAACTAAACTCAGTTCAGGGGAAGGAACTTCTAACAATGTCAAAGTAAATGCTAATCCTCTGTTTGATGGGCACGGGGGAATTTAGGCTCGATCTCTTCGATTAGATTTTCCTCATTTCGATGGAAGAGATCTTAGTGAATGGATCTTGAAAGCACAACAGTTCTTCAATTATTTTGAGACTCTGGAGGACCACAAGCTAGAAATTGTTTCTTTCCACATAGAAGGGAAGGCGTTGACTTGGTATTATTGGCTGAAAGAATCAAGTCCAGTGACAAATTGGAGTGACTTCTTGGAGGCTCTCCAGACCAGATTCAGGCCTTCGGCATACGAGGACCCAGTGGGTGCATTTACCAAACTGAAGCAGACGGGGAGTGTAAAGGATTACTAAACAGCTTTTGAGATCCTGTCCAACAAAATAAGTGGGGTAAGTGAAGAGTTTCGTATCAGTACTTTTCTAAGTGGTTTAAAAGATGAATTATGAATTATTGTTACCATGTTCAAACCAAATACTCTTGCTGCTACTTTTGGTTTGGCTCGGTTACAAGAAGAAGAAGTGACAAGAAAACAGTACCATTACTGAAACACTCAAGCCCAAAATAGCCCATATACACCCTCACTCAAGCCCACCCCTCTCAGATTACCTGGACAAAATTCCATACCCAGATTACCAACCCCAAATCCTATGCTTAGATTTTCAGCCCCCAACACCTAAGACCTAACCCCCCATTCCAGAGAAGAAACCTATATCCTATAAAGAGTATAAGTTCCAACCAAATGCAGGAAAGAAGGAAAAAATGTCTATACTATTTTTGTGATGAAAAGTACCATCAAGGACACAAATGCAGTAGGCCCAAATTATACTTACTGGAATGAATGGAGTTTGAAAGGGAAGAAGAAGAAGACTTGGAAGAAGAGGCCTTTAACCAACCTGAAATAAAGACCATACCTGCAGTCCAGCAAACTGAACTGTTGGGCATATCCTTGCATGCCATTGCAGGGGCACCTTCTCCCAAAACCATGAGGTTAGTTGGAAAAATTGGTACATGTTCAGTTATTGTTCTCATTGATACCGGTAGTACACATAATTTTATTGATGTGAATGTAACAAGAATGGTAAAAATACCAGTGGAGGAAGACCACTTGGCAGTCCAAGTTGCTAATAGGGACACCCTTCCTTACCTTGGTTGCTGTAATGCAGTTCTCTTAAAGATGCAAAGCTGTAACATTTTAGCTAATCTATTCTTATTAACACTAGGAGGGTGTGATGTTGTGTTAGGAGTGGTTAAGAAGTTTGGGGACTATTAAATGAAACTTTGCTGATTTGAGTATGAGTTTCTTTATGGAAGGAGAGAATTTATTTCTACAGGGTTTGAGGTTACTCGAGAAGCCATAGAGGAGGAACATAGTTTGAGTAAAGCTGCTCTTGCAGAAGGCAGAGGAATATGGCTGTAGTTTATGGAGATCAGTGACAGTCCAGAAAGAGCACCAAAAGAGCCTGCCATACAAGTTGTTTTGAATAAATTGAAAACAGTGTTTGTTTAACCCAATGGACTCCCACCTCCTAGGAGTCACGACCACCAGATCGAACTCCAAGAAGCAGCTAAACCAACATGTATCAGGCCTTATCGGTACCCCTATTATCAGAAAAAAGAAATTGAGAAGCTGGTCAAGGAAATGTTAAAGGCTGGGATCATCTAACCAAGTCAAAGTCCATACTCTTCACCAATTCTCTTGGTGAGGAAGGCAGATGGGAGTTGGGGCATGTGTATGGATCATCGAGCTCTCAATAAAGATACCATCAAAGATAAGTTTCACATTTCTAATATAGATGAGTTATTGGATGAGCTTAATGGTGTTGAGTTGTTTTCTAAACTTGACTTGCGATCGGGCTACCATCAAATCAGGATGAAGCCTAAAGATGTGCTCAAAACTGCCTTTCGTACACATGAGGGGCATTATGAGTTTTTAGTGATGCCTTTAGGCTCACCAATGCTCCATCAACCTTCCAAGGGTTGATGAATGGGATATTCAAGCCATATCTCAGGAAATTTATACAAGTTTTTTTTTGTTTTTTGTTTTTATGACATACTTGTGTACAGTAAATCTATTGAAAAACATGTGGGGCATCCAAAAGCTGTCTTAGAAGTTTTGAGACAACACCAACTGTATGCGAAGGCCTCAAAATGTGTTTTTGGCTATCGGGAAGTGGAGTATTTGGCCCATGTTATTTCTAAAGAAGGAGTCAAAGCATATCCATTAAAGATTTCAGCCATGATGGAGTGACCTGAACCTAAGAGTCCTAAGGCTCTAAGGGGATTTTTGGGTTTAACAGTTTATTACAAGAAGTTTGTAAGGGGATATGGAAGTATTGCAGCCCCTCTAACTACTTTACTCAAGAAAAATTCCTTTAAATGGAGTGAGGAGGCCAACCAAGCATTTATAGCATTAAAGGCAGCCATGGTGACCCCTCCTGTTCTTGTCTTACCAGATTTTTTCAAGATATTCGTGGTAGAATGTAATGCTTCTGGAAATAGTTTGGGAGATGTTCTAATGCAGGAAGGGAGGCCTCTAGCATATTTAAGCCAAGCATTAAAAGGTAAAAATTTGTTCTTATCCACTTATGAAAAGAATTTTTTACTCTTGTGTTGGCAGTTAAAAAATGGAGACATTATTTGCTGGAGCACAGATTTAAAGTAAGAACTGGCCAACAAGCTCTGAAGCACCTTTTGAAGCAAAAGGTTGGAACACCCTTTTTCAGCAAAAGTGGATAACAAAGTTGTTAGACTCTGATTTTAGTTGGAATATCGTAGTGGCAAAGGAAATAAGGCAGCAGATGCTCTCTGCCGGTTACCAGACTAGGGGAACAGCTCAGAACTAGAGGTGACCATGACTAATTATGGAAAAGCCAAGGCCATCATCATGGTTATTGTTAATTGGTGGGAAGGGCTCCATCAAGTGTACACCAAGATCCCCAATTGCAGCAGTTACTCAACCACTACCATCAAGGTAGTCTTGATCCCCTCAAGTACTAGCATAAAGGAGGGTTCTTATTCTATAAAAGGAGGCTATTCTTGGGAACCCTTAAGGCTCAGCAGGAGCAAGTCATGCAGCAATTCCATAGCAGCCCCATTAGAAGGCATACTGGTTCACAGAAGACTCACTCCAGGCTCAAGAGGGAATTCTTTTGGCATGGCATGAGAAAGGGCATTAGAAAATTCATTAGAGAATGCAATGTATGCCAACGAAACAAAACAAAGAACCTCAAACCAGCTGGGGCTTTGCAGTCTCTGGCAATACCAAGTAAAGTATGGGTGGATATTAGTATGGACTTCATAGAGGGGTTGCCTCTGTCCAAGGGGTACAATGTAATCATGATGATAGTAGACAGGTTTAGCAAGTATAGTCATTTCATACCACTGGCACATCCGTATACAGCAGCAACAGTAGCAAAGGCATTCATGGACAACATATTCAAATTACACGGCATACCACAGAGCATAGTCAGTGACCAAGATGCAATATTCACAAGCAACTTTTGGAAAGAAATCTTCCATTTAAGTGGAACCAAGCTGCTAATGAGCTCAACATATCACCCTCAAACGAACGGATAGACAGAGATCATGAACAAATGGTTAGAAGGGTACCTCAGGTACTTTACCAGCGATAGACCCAAAGATTGGGCTAGTTGGCTAGCTTTAGCTGAGTGGACATACAATACCTCAAAGCACTCCTCCACAGGGTTTACCCTATTTGAGATAGTATACGAACAAGAGCCACCACGATTTCTCCCATATGAGCTTGGGACCACGGCGGTGCAAGCAATTGAAGACGAAATGAGAAGCCGAGATTACATCCTTACCCTGGCATGAGAAAACCTGCAATGAAACTCATACAAGAATGAAGTTATACGCAGATAAGAAGAGAACAGAGAGGGAATGTAGCGTGGGGGATTGGGTCTATTTGAGGTTAAGACCCTATAGACAGATGACGGTCATGGTAAGGAAAAGCTTGAAGCTTTCTCCAAGGTATTTCAGGCCCTTCCAAATCATTCAAAAAATTGAAAAAGTTGCGTACAAGCTCGATCTACCCAAAGATTCCAAGGTTTACCCAGTATTCCACATCTCCTGCCTCAAGAAGAAGATTGGAACCCAGGTAAACCCTAACCCTAGACTGCCGACAGTGATCGAAAATGGCGCAATGGCCCCCGAACCAGAGAAAATATTAGAAAGAAGGCTCAAGAAGAAAGGAAATCGTGCGGGAATTGATTTCTTGGTTCAATGGAAGGGAGCTAACAAGGAAGATGCCACCTAGGTTGATGTAGAGGAGTTGTGCAGGACATATCCCGAACTCGTGGGCGAGTTCTTCTGAAGGGAAAGGTTATGTTACACGCCCAAAATGTTTAAGTGACGTAGGGCTAAGTAAGCTATGGAATTATTTTATTTGTTAAGGGCTATTTTTGGATATGCATGTCTTTTTTATTCAGTTGGGTTTAGACTAAGTCAAGGGGCTGTTTCAGTAATGGGCCATAATTTGTTACATGGGTTGTTATTTGTAACACACTAGTCCGTGCGAAGTGGGTCAGATAATTCCTACTTCTTTGCAGTCTATAAACACCTATTAAAGGCCAGAGTATTATGAATGAAAGACAAGATATTGAGTCTCAATTGTGCCGCGTGCATCTGTGGAGGTTTACTGGCTCCTCAAATTGCCATAATTCATCTAAATTAATTTTCTGGAGTCTAACACATTCTTACTCTCTCAATCACTCACTCTCTCTCAAAGATTTGCAGTTTTGCTTATCAAGACATTAGAATTACCAAAACAACCAACACCATCGAGTGTAACAAATCGAACGATGGAGCACACAGATATGGAACCAGAGCAACCAACACCCTCTACCTCTTGATTCATGTCTCTTGAGTCTCGATCTATGTCAATTTTTTTGAGGTTTAATTTTTTGGTTTAATTTTTTAGATGATTTCAGTGATTAAGTGGTTGTTGGTTGTGATCTATGATTGGTTGTTTGTGATATGTGATTGGGTTGTGGTAAATCTGTGTTCTCATATCTGTGATTGGGTGCCGAGTAATTGTGGATCCGACTCTACTCCGATTTCGACTCCGACTTATCGGAGCAGAGTCGGTGCAGAGTCTATAATGGTCGGAGTCAAAGTCAGAATCGGTATTAGGGCATACCAACTCCGATTGAATTGGTGCTCAGCCCTACTCCACACAAGGCAAATAATCTCAAATGACAAACCAAGCAAAAACCCATGAAAGCAGCAGTGCCACCAAGAAGTTCTAAATCTGGAGACAAATGAATTTTATTTCTGCAATTCTTTAAAGAAGACAATAATCCAAAACCAACAATTTTACATCAGCAAGAAGAAACCAGGCATACTATCTATACAAAAATTACAACTCGCTGAAAAATCTCTTCACACTAATTTTTCACCTTTTTTCTTCATTTTTAGTGGCAGCAGATGCAAAAGCACAATCAAAGAAATTGTAAACACAATAACAATAAACTTCCTAGACCACACATAAAAATTTTCAAAAACCCAAAACAATCAAAATATTGTTTGTCTGAAATCCAACGACACTCGTTCTCAGAGAATTTATCTGAGAAGAAGTTAGTGCCATATGGAAGGAGCGCCCCGCCTGAAAGCGAAAACCTTGCAATCAATAACAATTTTAATCTTCATATGTGGACCACCACAATGAGATGAGTGAGAATGAGAATTTCCATTTCCACATTCACTTATGTCCAGCAGTTGCATTCCTCTTTGCTTCAAGAATTGCACCCTCCTTAAGAGCTGCTTGCGCTTCATTCTCCATTCCAAGTGCAGCAAGAGCAGCAGACTGGAGATAAGAAGCAATGTGCCATACAGGGGAAACGATCTGAGCTTGCATTGCATCAGTCAGAGCTTCTTGAGGCATGTCACCCATGAGATAAGATAAACTACGGCGTGCATAAACCGTTGGAGAAACCATGGTTCCACCATCAACAAACTGCAAGTTAAACAAGAAACTATCAGCAAAGTTCTAAATGATACGTGCATCTTAATGGACAAACCATATGTAGCATGAAATAGCCCATCTACATGAACAAGATAGATCCTGAGGAAATACCAAACAAGGAATTCATTCAAAGATCACTCAGATAAGAATACGTTATGTCCATCACAATAACTTGTGCACAGGAATTTTTGATTGTCCAAGCTTGTCAGATAGATTAGCTGTTGCAATCATCGCCAAAAAACANAGAGTCGGTGCAGAGTCTACAATGGTCGGAGTCAAAGTCAGAATCGGTATTAGGGCATACCAACTCCGATTGAATTGGTGCTCAGCCCTACTCCACACAAGGCAAATAATCTCAAATGACAAACCAAGCAAAAACCCATGAAAGCAGCAGTGCCACCAAGAAGTTCTAAATCTGGAGACAAATGAATTTTATTTCTGCAATTGTTTAAAGAAGACAATAATCCAAAACCAACAATTTTACATCAGCAAGAAGAAACCAGGCATACTATCTATACAAAAATTACAACTCGTTGAAAAATCTCTTCACACTAATTTTTCACCTTTTTTCTTCATTTTCAGTGGCAGCAGATGCAAAAGCACAATCAAAGAAATTGTAAACACAATAACAATAAACTTCCTAGACCACACATAAAAATTTTCAAAAACCCAAAACAATCAAAATATTGTTTGTCTGAAATCCAACGACACTCGTTCTCAGAGAATTTATCTGAGAAGAAGTTAGTGCCATATGGAAGGAGCGCCCCGCCTGAAAGCGAAAACCTTGCAATCAATAACAATTTTAATCTTCATATGTGGACCACCACAATGAGATGAGTGAGAATGAGAATTTCCATTTCCACATTCACTTATGTCCAGCAGTTGCATTCCTCTTTGCTTCAAGAATTGCACCCTCCTTAAGAGCTGCTTGCGCTTCATTCTCCATTCCAAGTGCAGCAAGAGCAGCAGACTGGAGATAAGAAGCAATGTGCCATACAGGGGAAACGATCTGAGCTTGCATTGCATCAGTCAGAGCTTCTTGAGGCATGTCACCCATGAGATAAGATAAACTACGGCGTGCATAAACCGTTGGAGAAACCATGGTTCCACCATCAACAAACTGCAAGTTAAACAAGAAACTATCAGCAAAGTTCTAAATGATACGTGCATCTTAATGGACAAACCATATGTAGCATGAAATAGCCCATCTACATGAACAAGATAGATCCTGAGGAAATACCAAACAAGGAATTCATTCAAAGATCACTCAGATAAGAATACGTTATGTCCATCACAATAACTTGTGCACAGGAATTTTTGATTGTCCAAGCTTGTCAGATAGATTAGCTGTTGCAATCATCGCCAAAAAACAAAAAAGAAAGAAAAGAGAGAGAGAGAGAGAGATATGTAGCACCATATATGAATCTATTTGTCAACTCAGGATTGTAGTCATCAGAACAAGTACAAGGAATATCAATCAACCTTCAACCTGCAAACAACTGCTACTGAAGTTCAAGAAAACCTCTGGTCGTAGATAAAATAATTCTACAATATCTAGCCAGCCCATTCTAAGAAGAACATCACCTGTGTATAATTCTCAATTGCGGCTCTAAAATCTTTCTGATGAAAAGCAGTATCACCCTTTTTCTTTGAATTCAAAGTTTCCTGCATTTGGTCGGTCCACATTTGAAAAGAGAGCTGCACCATGATATATGAAAAGGAAATATATCATCCCCAATATTACTAGTTTCTTTGCATGTTAAAAGAGCAACTGGAGTACAGATAACTAATGCAGATGGTTAAAACAGAAATGTCTAAACCAACGAAAATTACAGAAATAACTTCACAAGCATAGTTGAAATGCTCAAAAGCCTGGAAAGCCCAAGAATGAATAGAGAAACTAAAGTGTAGACAGGGCTAATCATGTGAAAAAATGAACCCAATCTCATTCATTATCATTTAAACTGTATACGGAACCTCATTTGCCACTCCTTCGTCATCTTTGTAGCTAATACTTTCCAAGACCTCATGTATGGCAGTCAAGTCCCTTCTTGAGCATGCCTCACCAAGTGGAGACAGGGGAGAGACTGAAGCACTATGTGTAATACCCATCAACACATGAGAAGGAACCTGCAACGAAGAAGTTTTTATTTAAAGAAAACAATGACAATAATATTGAATAAAATAAGGGAGAGCAATGGCACAAAAGGAAGTTCTATGAACTGATACTGCCAAATGAGGAGTGTTTCTGAGTGTCTGTTTGCACAAGAAAATATCACCTACAGCCTACATGAAGTATGCATCAAACTGCAATTGATGGGTTTGATTCGGTGGGTTACTTGGGTGTCCAAGAAACGTATAAGTCATGCTTTATTTTTTACATGCTTGAAGAAAATCTCAGAACAGGGTGATGACAAAAACGGACACGAGACATGGCCCTACAATGATAGGATGTCCAGGTTTAAGCATTTAAACCATATTGTTGGGCTGGTTTATACACAGATGAGACTTTGGGAATGCTGGTTTCATAAACATGTATGGCGTATTCACTTGACAAGAGGAGGAGGAAGAGGGGGTTATAAGCCTTGCTTAATCAAAGGATCTTTGATTCTAAGTCTTGGCTTCACTGTATCTTCTCTTTTTTTGGCATGTGCAAGCTCACATTCTATTCAAGCCCTTTCTTCAACAAAGGTTGTTAGTAGCTGATTCTATTTTGATAAGTAATCATAGATTTAGTAAATGGATGCTTGCTAACGGCTGCTGCATTCATGTTTCTTCTGGTGTTCCATTGTAGATTTTGTTGAGCAGTTGTGTTTTGCATATAAAATTAGGAGAACTTGGTATACACTGATCTAAGAAACAAAGATTTCAGATCAAGCATAGAGAGATCCACATCATGGGAAATCTTGTTGTTCCTCACCCTCAAAATAGGCCAAATTAGGAAAAGAGAAGAACCATTCCAATTATACTATCATGATATTGTCCAAAGTTTGGACCCATTCCAGCTATATTATACATTTACTACCTTCTTTGGAACCATCCAAGACTAAAAGACGATAATTTTCTAACAACCGGAAGATGAATCACTAAATGGTCAACTCACTCTTCACTAACACATACATCACTACTTCACAGGAAAGGATGTAATACCAAGACTCATAATCTCAAATACTTCAATACTAGTTAGATCATATTTGTTTACCAGATTTTTTTTCTTTCATTGCTGGCTTTAAATTAAATTCAGTATTATGGTTAGTCAGTAGATTCGATACATCAGTTACTTCTATCAATCATATTCATTTTTAGTTCACAGTTAGAATCACTTGGCATAAACATATTCCAAGATGCAGATTGCTTGGCCTGTTCTTCAGAAACTTCCAAGTGATGAATCTAAAGACTAGACTCTCTTACAAAAAGAAAAAAACGGCAGTATGATAGTTCCCTTTGTTCCTTGAGAATAAAATGCCTGACTACTTGAGAAACAAAAAACAATTGACCTCTGTTTCCTTCTGAAGTGGAGTCAAAGCAGCCACTAGTGACTTTGGATTTGGCCGTTCTCGAGGTTCATACTGCAAACATCGGGAAGCCAAACGTACCAACTCAGTCCCATCATCATCAGACAACTGTTGTTCCAAGCAAGAATCGGTCAGCATCTGAAGATTCCTGTCCCGAATAAGGTCAAGGGCCTGGAACAAATCACTAAACAATTATTTAAGGTGTTCACATAGAGCTGAGCAAATATCGTGGTGAAAAATTATAACAGTTTCACTCTAAAAAGGATCAAGGGTAGATATACTTTTTTTCTTGGACTTAATTTCTTCTTCTAGAAAAACAAAATACTTACAAGCACTTACATGGCTGGGAGGAATATGCTTCCCACTGATAAGGTCAAGCAAAAGAGTGCCAAAGCTATATATTACACTTTCTGATGTGACTCTCCCTACAATGGAAAAGGCACATGAACTTCAGAGTTCAAATCATACTGATTAGTAATGTGTCAACTATAATATGAACTTGCATCATGGAAGAGCACAAATAGTAATAAATTATAATGATGATGACCGAAACCAACAGCATTAGATGACACTATGTGCTTTAACAAAAAAAATGAAAATTCAAATGCAGAGGTAGACTAAGCAGATTGTCACCACCCTGTAATTCTACAGATGTAGAGAGACAAAGACAGAAATAAATGGCAGCTAGAATCATCAAGAGCTGTTACATTCTAAAAAATCTAAGGTTATTTGCATAGCACAAAAGTAATTAGATCACCAGTCAAATGAGCATTTGGAACAGCTTTTTGGCAGATTATGACATGTTATTATAATGTATACAGTCCTTGACAATAAGCAAACATCTTAAAATGCCAGCTTATGTTTGATAGTTGCTGTAGTAGTGCCAAAGAGCTCTAGTCAAATGACACTCATGAGGGCGCAAGTATAACTCAACAATTGGCAATGGAAAAATGCATCTTGCATTTGCACTGGAGACCAATGCATCGTGATTAATGTAGGCCACTTCACAAGATTTTCATAATGGAACACAACACACCTAAAGCAAGGTCACCATAAAAGATAGCTACTCAAATTCATAAATTTTAGATTTATTACCCAATCAGGATCTAAATAATCCATTCAGTTTAATAAACATCACTAGGACTGAAAACATTTCTTGTTCACCAAGGATACATACCAGTTCTGAGATACTCAGGAGGGGTGAATGCCAGATTGGTGCTATAACTTTTTCCATCCCTACTGTTTTTCATCAGGCCAAAGCTTGAGAGCCTAGGATTAACATCCTGCGAGGTTCTAATAAATAAATAGAGGAATACATATAGAATCAAAATAAGATTGTACTTGCAAATAAAGGGAGTGATAGGATAATTACCTCATCAAACAAAATTCTGTAAGCATTAAGATCATGATAAAGGGCACGCCCTTTGCTTGTACAGTATTCTAACGCTTCAGCAAGATGTAGAACAACCCTTAGTCGCATTGCCCATTTCATAGGTTGTGTTTCCCCTGATTGAAGAAAGCACATCAATGCCCTTTCAGCTATAACAGAAACTGGACTGAATTCAATGTAAATAGTGAAATTCCTGCTAGTAAAGTTGACATGCAAGTGAACTGCTCATTGAAGTATGGGTCGGTCACCCTTTCAGCAATTAAAAAAATTACGTTCTTATTCGATTAATGTTAGCAGCTTATTACTGATTACTAGGAGTAGGTAATTAATTGTGGTGCAAAACAAGCACTATCAAAGTAAAAATGATAGTCTCAACAGAGATTCCATACCAGCACAGTTTCCAGGTTACCTCAACCTGGATTGTGCTGGCTTTAATACACAATATTCCTAAGTGTGAAATTATTATTAGAAGCAGATGTCAACATGATAACACAGTCCAAAGTTGTCAAAATCTATAAGCCAGATTAGGTAGAAGGCATTGAAGATATATCCAGTTCTAACTAGAACTTAACAGTGAGATTTCAAATAGAAAATCTAGAAATGCAGGACTTACAATGAAAAAGGTGTTTTGCCAGAGTTTCGTTAGGCATAGATTCTGCCACAAGCAACCGTTCATCATTTTCACAACAACAACCAAGTAAATTTGCCAATCTCTGGTTGCGGAGCTGACCAACAGATCTTGCTTCCTCCTATAGTTATGAACAAAAATTGTCCAAGTTATTTACCATAAATCCTCATCTTTCCCCTCATCAACAACAAGTGTACAATGCATGGTTTATAACCGCAAAATGAAATGATTATATACAGTACAAAAATGGAAAATGGCTAATTGCCCAGAAAGGGACTGATATTAAAGATTGTGAAAAGACTGTGAATCAAGTTAATTAACGTTAGAGGTAGAAAATAACAATGATCTACCAAAAACTGCCGAACATCAGGCCAAGCCATCCTATTGAAGCGTTTCACAGCAATCCTCATATGATTTTCCAGCTTCCCTTTGTAAACAACATTTGGAGCTTTCTCTCCATGCTCAGATACAATATTTTCCACTGCAAATCCTGAAGTAGCATTTTTAAGTTGATCAAATGTGAATTCCCGGAATCTAGGCAAGTGGCTAAGCTCGCCCTTCTCCTCATCCTCTGCAACAAACAAAAAACCAACATCAATTAATCCCGTGCTCATTAGCTAGAAGAACAGATACAACATTGAAACCAGTTCTTGTACCCACCAACATCAGGCACTTCAAGAACCGATGCCTTCACTTGTGAATTTGAGCAACATGGCATGAGTTTGGAGGACTCACAACCCATCTCCCAGAATCAAAGGTTACTTGGTAAAAACCTTTTGAGTTATAGTTACTATCTGTATAATAAAACAGACTCTTGCACATCCAAGCCGCCCAGCTTCACAAACACTAATTCGATCTTATTGCACAGTAAATAGATTCGCTTTTTTATCTTCTTGACTGGTTGAAAAGCTGCCAACAACAAATTGAAATGGAGATTTTCCACTCAAACTCCTCAGAACCACAATGCCTGGAAATAAATTTAAAAGATCAGTATAAGCGGATGGATATGCACCGAAAAATGCAAATTGCACTCACAATTGCAGATTAGATTATTCTGAGTAATAACAAATGGTACTCAAGCAAATTCTCGAATAAATCTGTAACTCAAGAGAGAGAGAGAGAGAGAGAAGAAGAAGAAGACAGAATACTGCAGGTGAATCTGTTTGAACCCAAGACCAGTTTTGCCATAAAAATTTTCTGGCTGCATTTGCAACCATAAAACATAATCAAAACACTGCATGAAAAGGTTCTTTATTTTTCAGTAATCAGATTTTTCCTCCCTTTCTTTATCTGCCAAATACAAAATGCTACCCAAAACACCAACTTCAAGCTGTCCCCTTTAGTATTATCACAAATAATTCAATCACTTAAACACAATCTAAATCAAAAGATACGTGTGTATCATTTTAATCAACCTCCCCACACAGAGACACAAAAAAGAAAAAGTAAAAAGAAAAGGATCACTCCAAAAAATCTTCCTTACCGATTCAAACCAGTGAGACTGAACGCACGAAAACTCCACGACCCAGATTACAACACCAGAAACCCAGAAAGCCCCAGCTTCTCAATCGGCCGGAAAAGTGGTTCTTCTCCAATTGCTAAAATTAAAACACTAATCAACCTTCAGCTCAATCCAGATCAAATCAAGCAAAGCATACCCCTTTTTCTCAATCAAATCAACGACTCCATGGGCTCCACATTTTCGCTTCAAAACCTCGTTATCATAAAAAATAACCGAACCGATCCCCTGCTCTATCGACTTACCACACCAAGAATAAATCCCAGATTTTCCAAAACCAAACTATTCTTCAACTCCTTGATTCAGCAAATCAACAAACTCGATAAAAGAATTTATGAAACTAATTAATGACTAAATAAGCCCAAACTCGAGAAACGTGGCAGTCGAACAACTCCAAAGCTCAAGATATGTGAATCTCTATAAGAAGAAAAAAAGAAGCTGATGTTTGAGTTTTCTATCCCTTTTGCTTGGGTTTTTTCAAAATAATCTTCCGCTTTTTGATAATTTAAACAAACCAATTATTACCGACACCATGTCACGAAGATTATTCAAGGTGCTGGAATTCGCTTATTATTTTAAAGAAGAAAATATTTTTAAAAAAAGTAAGTTTATTTTATTCTTTGATAAATAAAAAAAGTTTGAAATTTGTTGAATTTGCACCGCCAATTATTTTGGATTATGTGGGATTTTGTCTGGGGGGTGGGGGCGGCAATGGGGAAGCCATAGTTGGAGGCTTGGAGCTCTTTAATCATTCCTCTATGCCTCCATTACTCCCGCCGTAATCATTCCCATTTTGAGACTTTAATTATAAAAGAAAGTAGATGAAGCGGCGCCGTTTTATCTTCGCCAAGAGTTTTTTCTTCTTCTTTTTCTTTTTTTAATTATTTTCAATCCACGTAATACTCCTTTAATCCTTTTCCACCTTTTATTCATGTCAACTACTCTCATATTTCAGATTACTGCAACTCGAATTTTATTCATGGAAGAGCTGACGATCAATGACATGGTGATTTATGAAATGTGAATTTAGATTTCCAACAAAAAAAAAAACTAAAAAATCTAAATTCAAAATATTTAATTAATCGACCTAACAATTACCGTGGCTTGTTTCTCTTCGGCTTCTTTGGTTCTTTTAATGTGTATTGTTGCATTTAAATTAAGAATGGAAGACGCCGGAGCAATCAAACTCAGCACCGTGAACATAAAGGATGGGAACAAGGAAGAAAAGATGCACAAAGAAGAGATGAGAACTTTGATGGCCGGATGGGGTAAGTCGGAGGAAGATGTGTGAACCTAAGAAAGATGGAAAAATGGGGTTTAAAGACCTCAAAGTGTTTAATATGGCACTTCTTGCAAAACAAGGTTGGAGGATTATGTGTGAGGAGTCCACCCCTTTGCATAAGATCTATAAAGTAAAATATTTTTCTAATACAGATTTTATGGAAGCAAAGTTGGATTATTCCCCATCATATGGATGGAGGGGTATTTGTGAAGTAAAGAACAGTTTGAAATTTGGATGTCGATGGAGGGTGGGTAATGGATCCAATATAAAACTTTGGACAGATTACTGGGTTCCTAACTATAAACAGATGAAACAAAGTGCTAATGAGATTGTGTTGGATGTTAATCAAAATGTAGAATACCTCATTGATAAGGATACACATTGGTGGGATGTAGAGAAAGTGAACCAGATTCTTCTAGCTCAAGTTGCAATAGACGTGTTCAAAATTTTATAAAGCCCAAGGAAAAATATAGATAAGTTAATTTGGGAGCTTGAGCAAAATGGTGTGTATAGTACGAAAAGTGCTTACAAGCTGTTTCGATCAATGGAAAAAGAAGTCAGAACATGTGAATCTTCTAATGCAGAAAAACAGAAGCAGATTTGGCGAGGGCTATGGAAGTTACAACTACCTAATAAAGTTAAAGTCTTTGTTTAGAGAGCTTGTAAGAATGGTCAACCAACAAAAGCTAATTTAAAGAGAAGGCAGATACTGGTGGAAGATAATTGTATATTTTGTGGGGATAGTGCAGAAGATGTGTTGCATGCCTTATATCAATGTCCCAGACTGAGACAGTGTTGGGATAATCGAGGCAAGTTGTGTTGATTTTGCAGATCTAGCTAGACAAGTTCAAACTAGAGGTAGCAAAGAGGAGCTGGAGAAATTTTCTCTCATTGCATGGAGGTTTTGGTATAGACGAAATCAGATAATGTATGAGAATAAATAGATTAACCCTACTGCAGCAATACACAGTGCACTATCCTTAAGGTCTGATCGTAAACAGGTCAAGTTTGTTGAAAATAAAAAGCAAAGGAATTTGGACTCCTCCTCAACAAGGATCTCTGAAACTAAATATTGATGGTGCGATCTTCCATGATCAACAAAGAACTGGGGTAGGTGTAATCCTTTGAGATGAAAATGGAGAAGTTATGTTGGCAACTAGTAAAAGGGAGTTTGAAGTGAATGATCCAATAGAAATTGAGTTGTTGGCTATTCTAAGAGGCCTACAACTATGTCTACATAGGGGGATTCCTAATCTGGTGATAGAAAGTGATTCTGTAGTTATGGATCATACAATTTAGAACACTGGTGCTAATTCTATGTCAGTTCTTGGAAATGTGATTAAGGATATTCAAGAGTTGATGAAGTCCTTCCACCAATGCAGCATTTAGCATGTGGGACGTATGGGAAATGAAGGTGCACACAAACTGGCTAAGCATACTTGGAATATTGATGATATAAGAGTGTGGGAGGGGTCATATCCTGAGTTTATAAGTTCTGTAATTTGAATTGATAAACATTGGTTGTAATGTTTATTCTGATTAATAGAAATCTTGTTATAAAAAAAAATTAAGAATATTGTTACATGTACCTACAATTTCGTACAAGACTCAATTTATCAGTTTTTTTTTTTTAAAATTTATTTTCATAACTTTTAACATATTAATAACTGACATGTGAAAAATTAAATTTTTTTTGTAAGTTTTTCTCAAATAGAATTAACATTTCTCTTAAATTAATGAATCATAGCAAAGTTTTTCGACACTAGACTTCAAGCAAGTTGCGGTGCTTGAAAATAACAAGTAAATGAATAGTAAATATCCGTGGAATACTTTTGGATATTGACAAAATAACAAAAATAAATCTTTTTTCAAACCCAATTCATTTCTCTAGAACGTCTCATAACTTGTGAATAGTAGTGAGGTAAGATAATTTATAAATAATAGTGAGATAGTTTGAGTTGAGTATTTTTTAGATTTTAGAAAATGAGAGAAAAAAAATGAATAAAAAAAATTATAAAATTAAAATATTGTAATAATATAGTTTTATAATATTATTTTTGTTTAAAAATTTGAAAAAGTTAGAATTGTTTTTATTTTTTATTTAAAAGTTTGAAAAAATTATAATGATTAGTTTGAAAATTTTATATTTAAATCATATTTGAGAATAAGATAAGATGATATGAAAATTTTGTATCAGATGTCTGAGACCCCAAACCTGCCTAAACCTGCCTAACTCTTTTCAATAGTCAATCCATTTCGTTGAACTTTGGGGTAGAATGAAGTATTTATCTTTTTTCAATACCCTTCAAATTTTGATACGTAACTTGAACTTTTTATTTTTCAAAAGTAAATCCACTTCTTTGAAAAAGCCAATCCATTTCTTTGATTTTTAGTATACAATAAAGTATTTATCTTATTTATTAGATAAAGTGAAATGATAAAATTTAATTTGTTAAATTCTTCTCCTCAGTTTGCAAGTAAAAGAACTCTAATAAAAAATAAAAAGACACGAGGATGAGAATGACTAATTTCTATTCATTATTAAACTATATTTGACACCATGGAAGCATACAAAGCTTTAGGTTGGATTTGGATACACAGTTCAGATGAGATGATTTGAGATGTTTTGAATAGTAGTTGAATAAAATATTATTAGAATATATTTTTTAGTATTATTTTTATTTTAAGATTTGAAAAGGTTAAATTATTTATTATATTTTTGTATAGAAATTTGAAACAATTGTAATGATTGAGATGAAATGAGATAAGAGTTTTGTATAAGCAAACAGGGCAAAAATATAAGTGTAAGCGATATAGCAGCACACCCGTTTGGATAGTGAAAGTGTTTCATCTCATTTTATCCCATCTTATCTCGTCATTACAGTTTTTTTAAGTTTCCACACAAAATATAATAAACAATTTAATTTTTTCAAATCTTAAAATAATAATAATATTATAAAATAATATTCTAACAATATTTTATTCAGCTTTCATCTAAAATCATTTTATCTTATCTCACTATCTAAACTGCTTGTTCGCATAACCAAGGATGGCGAAACTCAAGATGGACAGTAGCAATTTTAAAGTAGCAAATTTAAGAGGCGATGGATAATTCCATATCATCACAACATTCCAATTCAAATGAATAAATCGTTGTGCACTTGGATTAGTAGTAGAAGTTAATACGATAACTTGTGGGTTTTGAAAATTTGTTGTTTTTTTTGTAATTATGATGAAAAATGATACTTTTTGAATCATCATTTGATAAGGTCGTTGGCAGCGACAAGAAGACAAGAAAAAGAAGAGTGGGATTAGGTTTAAGTGGGAAGAGGAAAAGTTAAAACCAAATTGAGAGCATTGACAAAAGCTAAAGCTGCACAAGCCATTCATGGTTTGACCAATGAGGTTCAATTTAATTTGAACAATTTTATGTGTATTTAGTGAAACTAATAAGCAACAACTTTTGAGCTCAATGATCTCATGTCACATAGAAAGAACATTCATCATGTATGTTGTCTTTGTTCACTTTTTCTTTTGACTCAACTTTCTTCTAAGATTTGTTAACGTATTTGATTAAAAAAATAAAAAAAAATCTTCTAGTTTAGGCTCATTATTCAAGAGTTCGGACCTACTAAAAGTTGGAAAAGTTGTATTTCTTTTGGAGATGAGAGTAAATTGTAAATAGATATGTTCATTTTGAGTTTTATTAACCGACTAAGTTATAAGATTACGAAAGAGAAACGTTATGCATCAGTTACTATTCACTCCCGCACCTTACACTTATGACTTTTTCATAAGATGTGGGGTGGTGAATAGTGACTGATGAGAATAATTTTTTATTATAAAATAGTTTAAAATATGTCATATCAATAAGTACGGCTAAAGATAATAAAATAAAAGATGAAGAGTAGCATTGCTTCCATTTATAATTGGGTTTATCGATACTTTTTCGGGGAAGCACATAATCTCAACATATTCAGGGTATTCTTTTGGGGGTGGAAGAGATAATAAGCATAAGAAAAAGTGAGTTATGAAAGAAGAATGGAATGAGAGGCAATCTTTGACATGGGATTTCATTGCAGGTTGTGTTGGAGACCATTGGTAGTACCTTGAGATTAGACTTGTGCACAATCCTTTCATCTTTCTGTATTTTTTGAGTGGGCCTAGCCTACACAATCCTTTCAATTTTTTGCAGACCAAAATTCAAGGCCCGTCAGGAAACGACTTGCTAAAGTTCAAATTTTGTTGCAGTGATACTATCAATTCAATCATGGACAAAGCCTGATTTGGGCCCTTTTAATAAATTCAAAAATAGCTCGGTGTTATGTGTTCAACTCTCGCTTACTCTTTTTGAAAAATAGTAAAATTTAAGATTAGAAAGAAAAAAAGAGAGATCTTGAGTCGACTTGTTTATCATTATTTTCAGAATTTTTGAATTAGAAAAAATAAAGAAATAAAAATAATATAGTATTCTAACTCACAATATATAATTATAGACATATTTATTCTTAAAATCATAATTATTCACAATTATTTACAAATACAATTACATGGCTACAAGACCATATGCAAGGCTACTTGACTCCTATCCACCTTTAATCAATTATTCCTGTTTATAGTATATCGATATATTTATAACATTTCTATAATTATACCCATAAATTAATGAATTATATATGCGCACATATATGCATCATAACTACTAATATATCATATATATAATGATTATATATGTATAATATGAACTTTTTTTTTATATTAATATATATGTGTGTGTGTGTTAATATACGAGCAGACTAATAGGTCGAAATGAACTTTATGTGAGCAATCGTATCGAGCGGATATAATAATTGAATCTATTTTTATGGTCACAAACAACCTATTTAATAATCGAGTCAAGTCGAGTTTGAGTTTAATCAAGTCAAATTCGAGCTATTTATCTGATAAAATTGCTTATTGATAATCCTAGTTGCACATGAAACATGAAGAGACCATAGGACTTCCTCAAACATGATGGAGCTATAACTTGTTCTTAGTCCCACCAAAGGTGTACTAGTAGGCCAAATGTATAAGAATCCAGCTATGAATGATGTAACCCATCCAATTTGTATTAGATTCTGTCTATGACTTAAAGCTCTTTAAAAAAGTCTGATAAAAATGAAACTCTTTATCCAAAAGTCAAGTTCAACAAAATAAGGGGTGTATCTTTTCTTTGAACTTCATTATAAATTTCTTAAGGTTTCGTCTGGATACTGAGATAAAATAATTTATAAATAGTAGTAATAAAATAGTTTAAGTTGAGATATTTTATGAGATTTTAGAAAATGGGAGAAAAATAGTTAAATAAAAATATTGTTAGAATATAATTTTTATTTTGGAATTTGAAAAAATTGTATTATTTTTTTATATTTTGTTTAGAAGTTTGGGAAAGTTGTAATTATTAGGTAATAATTAGATGAAAATTTTGAAGATTTAAAATTAAAAAATATTTATATTTGTGGTATTTAAATATTGATATGAGATAAAATAAAATGAGATGAAATAAAAAGTTTTTGATATTTTTTTCCTACTGTTAGCGAGGCCTTATCAAAGTTATATGTTTGGTCTTGTTTTGTCACTTTTGTTGGGCCCAAAGTGCACCTCAAATTTGGAGCAATATGAGCAACAATTCAAATAGCAAGTAGGGCTTCTTAATTGGTCAAAACAACACTAATTCATTCATCTTTTTCATTTAATAGCAACCACTAGTTCCTCAACAAATATAGGTTGAGGGTTGTCCCACCAACAAACATAATCCTTGCTTTACTACTCCTAAGTCATTTTCTCTTCCCATATTCCTTCCCCCATTTTGACATTGGGATGCCAAGGAAAGGGACTTGGCATATATAATTTGACCATTATTTAATTGAGAAATGATAAATACAGTCGTGAGTGTGCAAGCGGCGTGCAGTCGCTTTGATAAAAAGTGAATAAAGATGGGACCTACTTGAAAAAAAGTTAAGTTTTTAATAGTGGACCCCACTCCTTTTCAAAGCGACTATATGGCGTTTGCGCATTCCACGACTGTATGTAGAATTACCCTATTTAATTACTGTTCAAATTTATAATTTTGTTTCCTTTTCTATTTCTAAGGCATTATTTTGGAGAAGATACTTGAAATATAAGTTCTTTGTATCATTTTTTTGCTCTTTGTTACAAAGAGAAGTGGAGAGGAGAGGAAGCACACCTTCAAGAGATGAATAAGAAGAATAAGAACAAGATATTCTCCCTCTCTGTCGTAGCCCTCCGCATTTTTATGTTTATTGACGGTCTCTTCCTCCGTTGAGTCTTGAGTCTGTCTTATCTTACCAATATTTTATACCAATTCCATTTCCAATAAGGTGATCTTGGCTTTTGATTAACATTAGAATTGATTAAGTCTTTAGGGTTAATTGCAAAATCAGTATCTGAGTTTTTACGTTTCTACAACTAGAAATCTCAGTTTTAACATTTAAAAATCTGATACCAAAATTTCAAGAAATTCGTAATTAGATATCTTCTTCAATCTCCTATTAGAAAGTCAATGGGAGGGTTGTCACATGACGCCAAAATGCCACGTGTTAGTCTTTGATTGGCTTATGTGGATACTAATGCCATGTGTTAGCCAATCAAATACTGACATGTGATTCCAATTAACATATGTGTTAACATATATAATACGATACTTTTTGCTGATGTTATTGTAGACATAAAATTATATATATTTTTTTGTTATAAAAAAAATAAGAATGAAAGAAGAAAGTACATGCAGATTCAATGTGACAATTAGATTTCAAAATCATTGGAGTCAATATCACATATAAATAAATAAATAAATAAAATTAGTTTTGGTGTCTTAATCTCCAATAGTCATAGTCAATTAAAAATTAATGGATTTTACCAATAAGTCTTTCACATGATAACTCTAATAGAACAAACAAATATACCAATTTTTGTTTGGGTGTTCAAGACCAGTCATCATCATCCACTGCACCTGACAATATAATTGATATGTTTGCTTTTCGTAGTTTTCTAAGTAGTGTAAGATTCTCTGTCTTGATTTTGTAGTCATCTAAGCTAATATATATGATTGAGAAATATTCTACTATATAAAAGTAATCTCACAAATTGACGTAACTTGATATGATTCGTCATATTAAAAAATTATTTTTACTGTAAAGTAACTTTAACGGATCAGATGAGATCATATCAGTTTATGCGATTATTTTATGTATGTATCATTTCTCATATATGATTCCTACATCATGGTATTATGTATAATTCTATAATTTAAAGTCATTTTTGTAGATTGATTTGTAATTTAATTGGTATATACTCCTTTTATAGAAACAAAGAGGAGGAGGAATGGTCGTGAGTTCTAATATTCATGAAGATGTTTTCTATTTTTACACAAATAAAGAAGAAAGAGAAATCATGGATATAATCACCATGGGTGATATATATACGTGCTTGAGAAAATTGGATGGTTCGATTTTAAGAGAAAAAGACAAAATATTAAACCTATATATAGGATCCAAGTTGTTGGAATTTCAAATGAGCAATTATTAGAATATTGTAGAGTTTATATATTTATTTATTGGGTGGCTCTACTGCCATCGCTGAAAGCTCTCATTGTGGAATCCCGTAAGTTCATTTTATTTTTTATTTTTTAATACTTTTAAATTTTTGTCTTAAAAATTTACAATATTATTAAAAAAAACACTTACTTAATTATTTATTTTCAATTAGATTATTTAATTTGGATTGAGCATAAACACCAGGTTGAAAGTACTTTCTTTTTAGGTTCATGATCCCATACCATTATTATTCCATGCAAGTATCCCAATAAAGATAGATAACACCACAATACTTTATACATAAATTCTTGTTTCCAACATTCGATATGGCAATATTTTATTCAAGATGGCAACTTTACCAACGTAATCCTTTTGGGCATGCATGAAAAGTTGCATGTTCTTCCAATAAAAACAGACCTTTTAATTTAACTATGGAGTTGTGAAAAACATGCTCTCCAAAATTTATCCAATAAGATAATGCACAATTTACAATTTTCTAAACAAAGTTTGACCCATCGGTGGTCCTCACAAAAGATGTCACCCAACATACAATAATCTCATTTGACTAAAAGCTACCAAGATTACTACAAGATCATTCTTCTAAAGTGATTTACCACATTAATTATGTGCAAATGGTGGTGTAATGTCGTGAGCTCGTCTCTTCCTAGATGAAAATTAAAGAGATATAACTTGTACTTGTTATTCCTAAATATACTCAGAAAGATTTACAAAAAATAAATTATGTATCTACGTATCAGTTATTGATATGTTGAAAATCATAATATTTGAAATTTAAAATTATTTCTCTACGTGAGTCATGCGACGGATACCGAAAATGTCTACCGAATAGTGCATTTCACTTTTTTGCTTTACTTTTTTTTCTTTTTTCATGTATTTTCTTAATCATCATAAACATTTTTTTAAAAAATAAAAAATTCACAATATCATTAAAAAATACTTTCTTAATTACTAGGTAAAAAATAAAAAATAAACCATTCGAGACCCAAAGCATTTCTGTTTCTCTACGTCTTCAATTTGTGCCGTTTCATTAAATGAGTGCCTTACATGTCAGCATCAGTGTGCAAACACGCTTGAAAGAAGATTTTACATTTTTCCTAAATTAAAAAATTTATTTCTGAGTTTTTTTTTTTTTTAAAGTTTTTAATAAAGTAAAGAACCTGGAAGCTTTGGTATGACCCCTAACAAAGGCATCAGGCTGGTGCATTAGGAGGGGTGAGGTGAGGTTAGCAAAGCTGTTTGGAGATATCTTTTAGGGTTGATGGGTGGCGGGCCAGAGGCAGAGAAATAAGCAGAGAGATAAATAAAAGGTCCGCAAGCAAACAAAATCACCCTCTGGAAGGGCAGTGTCCGAACTCCAAACCATTTTTCGGTGTGAGCGTGAATGTGAGTGAGAGAGGTCGCACTTAAGAAATGACAACTAGTCAATGACTCTCAATTGTCACAGCCTTTCATGTTTCCCACGCCACTCTGTGCCACCTTCAGTAGGTCCGGACGGGACCTCTTTTTTATTCTGTCCAAGTATAGATTACGTGATTCTTTTTCATGAGCCGTGCTACACCGACAGTGGATGTAGCACGAGAATGGCTACCGACACCTCTAGCTTTTCTCTTTTTTCATTGCATCGTGATAAAATTGCGTATCAAAACTTTTAATTTTTATTGGCATGATATTATATAAGTGAAGTGTTTTATATATAAAGAGATTATATAAAAATAAATTTATAAATTAATATTATTTTAATTTTTTTGTTAGATTTATTTTATTATAAAAATAATTTTATAATCTGACGTATTATTTTAAATCACATTAATTTATAAATATATTTTTATATAATTTTTTGTAACTAAAGAATTTCTCATTATATAAGATGTGAATATCAAGTGTATGTGTTTTATGAGTATCTACTAATTACACATTTATCAGGGACTCAATTTCATCCCATACAATATCCACACCATAGTTTTTAGGAGGTGGAATACGAATATTAGGTATATTTTTTTAAAATGAAACTGTTATTATTCATTTATCAGAGAAATTTAATATTCTGGGATGTTCTCATATCAAACATGAAATCATAAATCAAACTAATGCATTTGGAGCTCCACTAGAATACTATTTTCTTTTGTGACTGGTCTACTCTTCACTATTGTTTATATTCTTTACAGACAAACGTATAAGAGACAACAGTCTCTGTCTAAACAGAGACTCAATTTTACCATTCATAATAAAAATAGGACTCAACATTTACAGACAAATGTTTGTGAGACGAACTTTTTTTAAAAAAAATTAATAATAAGGAAATAAAAAAAATCAATAAGATCGATGCGAAAAAGATGAATTATAATTTAAAAACGCCTGTAATTGTTAATAAAAGCTTTTTTAACACACGTTGCTTTGCTTATATAATTGAGATGATAAAATCTAAGATTAAAAACATCATTTTCTCTCACTTTTAGGCTCTATACAAGGGTGTAAAATTTTCAGTCCGAGTTGGAAAAATCGATCGGACCGAAAATTTGTTTTGTTGGTTTTGATCCATTTGTGGGACTGAATGAGTTTCGGTCAGGTCTCGAGATTGGATTTATTCACTCTGGATTAAACCGGACCAACCAAATTACAAATATACATTTTTAATAAATTATATATATTATTTTATATAGTAATTATATAGGTGAATTATATAATTTTTATATAATCTATGACTATTGACAATATAAAATATAAAATATAAAATTATTAATTAACTAATATTAATTAACTAATATATAATTATCAAGTTTGATAATTTGAACAATTTTTTTAAAGTTATTTTTAGGTAAAATATGTGTAAATAAAGTTAAATAGTTGTATTATTTAAAATTATAAATATTGTAGATTTTTTTATACTAATGGACTAAAAATGCACATTTTGGACTTTTTTATATACTTAAAAAATGATGGGTTTTTTTTGTATGATTAGACTCCTATTTGAAATTGGCTCGAATCGATATGAACTAGTCGGTCTGATGATTAACGGTCCGGTCCGGTCCACTAGAAGCGATCGGTCTGGTTCAAAAAATTAATAAATCTATCATTTTTTTGGATTGGACAGGATGAGATTGATTTACATCCCTGCCTATACGCTATACAAAAGATAGTTCTTTTTGGGTCAAAAAGACTTTTTTTTTTTTTTTTATAATTTTCTTTTTATATGATAACGCTGACACATGTTATTTAGTGAATTTTTCATCACCTCAGTAGGGCCAATTGAAATGGGAAACTCATTAGGGTGTAGAAAACGTATGGGTTTTTTTCTCTCTTTTCTTATCACAAAAAGATAGATAGCTGTGTCTATTAAATACATGATTTAATGATGTGTGGGGCTAAAGTGTTTGACAAACAATGTCCAAGTCAAATATGAACTGTACACGACACAATCAAATACAAAATCAATCAAATATTCAATCCAAAATATTTCTTATTGGATGATGCTATACTTATAGATTCTGTAAATACTATATAATTATTTAAAAAAAAATTAAACCTGTTATTAAAAAATAAAATTTTTACATAAATTTTATATTTATTTATTTTTTCAAGAAGAATGAGCGGTACAACTTATACATTCTATAACTGTAAATATCTTTTTTTTTTTTAAAATCTTACTATACTCTAATCGTTGTTATAAATCCAAATTTGTTTAAAGTCAACGTATGAATGCTGAAAATAATGAATGCATCTCAGCCTTCACTTTTGTTAGATTACTGATCTTGGAGAATATCTTCCAAGCTTGGAATATTATTGTTCTTTCGTATAAAAAGAATTGTAAAAACCATTTTCTCACTATTTTTCAAAGAATTTTCTAATAATTTCCCTTAAAATGAATAAATTATAATACGGTCATTATTTATTATATCACACTTCAGACCTTATGAAAAAAGAAAAAAAAAAAAACTCTCAGGTGTGGGGTGAATAGTGACTATGTATATTAAAATCCTAAATCCCTTTTTCTTTTTGAAATTAAATAAAATTTTGTTTTTCAAAACCAGATTTCGATTTGTGATGGGCATATAAGCCTAATAATTTTTAGTACTCATAAAAAGATAAATTTTGAAAGATTTCTCATAAATAAAACCCATAAACCTCCCACCGCATGACTCATGTGAAGAGGGATAGAAGCATGCCTTGCATGAGTTTATATACATCTCCAAAAAAAAAAAAAAAAAAAAAAGAATTTATTGAAAAACCTCTCAATATAATAGAGTAATGTCATATATTATATTCTTATCTTATTATATAAATATTGTATTTAATCATTTTTGGATTATTTTTTATTTTTTTAAACGTGTAATGCATAAATTTTTTTTAATAAAACTTAAAAAATAAAATAGAAAACTTGAGTGAAATAAAAAGGGTCAAGTATTTTTCTTTTTACTTTTTTTTTTATCCTGTAAAACAATTACAACAGAATGGAATTTTAAAATCAAAACCTGAAATTAAATGTCTCATATATATATAAAGTTATTATATAAAAATAATTTTATCTCATCTCATTTTATTATTATAATTTTTTAAATTTTTATAGAAAATATAATTAAAAATATAATTTTTTTAAAATTTTTAAAAATAATAATATTAAAAAATAATATTTTAACAATATTTTATTTAACTTTTAATTTTTACTTAAAAATATTTTATCTTATTATCTAAACGGATCTAAGAAATAAGCAAAGAAAAATATAAGATTTATTTATAAAATATTAAATATTAGTTGAGAGGCACTGCCACACGATATATTAATTTAGTTTTTGAAGTTTTTTCCGAAAATTTAAAAACGAAAAAAATAGCATTATCCAAAGAAGAAGTGTTCTTTTTCTTTTTTCTGTTCAGGTTTTTGTTTGTTTCTCAATCTCTCCCTGGAGCCCAACGACCAGTGTAAAAGCAAAGCATCATCGCCCACACAAACAGAGATGCCCACATGAGAGAGAGAGAGAGAACGAGAGAGCTTTCGGATAGAGAAATAAAGATAAGCAGCTTTTTAGAGAGAGAGGCTCTGCCCCAGAAAAAAAAAAAAAAAAAATACAGAAGAAATAATACGCAATCCGATAAGGACTTGTGCTGAGAGCTCTCTCGGCCTTTTTCTTTGTTGTAGTTAATACTTCCCGCTGGCCTTGGCCACTCAGAAGTTCAGAGTCTGATACTTTCTCTCTCTGCCTTAAAAACATTTTGCAGAAACGGTTCTACCTTTAGCTCCCTTCTCTCACTGTTCTCCATACGTCCCTTCAAAATTTCTTACTTTCCTCTGTCTTTTAGTGCAAAACTGTTCGACCCTTTACCCACATCGCGAAATGTCATCTTGTTTTGCGTCTGATTCTTCAGTTCCATCACATACTCATCCTCCAACTTTTTTGTTTTAGAGAGGGAGAGAGAGGGTGATAAAATCTGTCTTTGGAGCCTGTTTGACGGTGAAGTTGGCCCCTTTTCACTTTTTACTGGGTTGGAGCTCTTTAATTGCATTGACTCGAACCTGTGGTGTTTTTTTTTTTTTTGATGGGTGTTTGGTTTGAAGGCTGAGCTTGGTTTGTAAGGGCTTTGTTTGTTTAGGTTTGGCTTAGAGGATGCTTTGTGTTTAAGGTTTTACCAATGGGTTGGTGAGAGCGGACCTGTTTCAGTCTTCTGCGTTCTTTTTCTTCAAAATGAAGCCTTCTTGTTGTGAACTGTAGTTTGGTAAGCTGTAAAAGTAGCTTCCAATTTTGTCTTCTATTTGACTCACTAGCTTTTCAGGCTTGTGCTCTTTCTTTCCTGCTTGTTTAGGTGCTTGAAAGTCTTGGGTTTTCATCTCGTTTTAGTTCATTTTAATTTATTCGTTTATTTATCCTTAACCTTTTTTCTTTCTTTGGGTTTCACTGATTTGCTTCCTTCTACATATGCAATTAGTGCACTGAGTAGGTTGTTTTTCTTTCCTTGCTTTACCAGAGCTAGACTTAAGGAGCTTCATGTCTTAGTTTTAATGTGCCTTTGAGACAATGTATCTGCTTGGAGCTTTCTTGTTTTGAATCGAAGCAGATACAGTTGTTTGGAACGAGCTACGTTGGAATCAATTTTAAGTTTCGAATGCTCGAATGTGTTTCCTACGCCTCAAACCCCGTCTGTTCTCAAATTCAAAAATAATTTCTGAAACATTCAAGTACCCTGCAGGAAACTCTTTCCAGTGATTACTAATCGGGTCTCAAATATTTCCATTTGTCCAAAATACGATTTCTTGTGTGCAATTTTTCTTTGAATTTGAAAACTTTGCTTGTGAAAGATTTGTGAATATAAAGTTATTTGAAGTTAATGCATGGATCGAAGGGACCCCATGGCGTTATCGGGTTCGACATCTTATTATATGCCGGGAGGAATGTCTGGGTCTGGGTCTGGATCCCAGTCTGGGATACACGGATCACCACCAGGCACTCGTCCTTTGTCTAATCCAAATGCACAATTTCAACCCAACATTGTTGGCACTACAATCGGATCAACATTACAAGTAGAGCCTTCATCTGCATTGTCACCTCATAGCATGCATGTGGGTGCACCATCTGCAGTGCCACAGAGTGAGCCTGTGAAGAGGAAAAGAGGAAGGCCACGAAAATATGGACCTGATGGGACTGTGTCATTGGCATTGTCTCCCTCATCTTCTACTTATCCAGGAAAAAGTTCCATAACTTCGACCCAAAAGCGGGGTAGAGGGCGGCCACCAGGGACAGGAAGGAAGCAACAATTAGCTTCTCTCGGTAAAGTGTCTCTGGCCAATTGGATTTCTTTGATATGGTTCATGTTGACACTACGATTCTCCTGAACACCACATTGGTTTTTTACATTTACGTGCTGTTTACTTTTACTTTATTACTCCTTTATGCTACTTGTCAGATACATTGTTAACTGTCTTAAGTTATGCTTGTGATTTCTTATGATAGTTTTGTATCACCTGTACTAACTAGGGGTGCATTTTTCCGACCTGATTGGCATGGGAAAACCTGTTCGTCCTTCCAATCTGAAGGGGGTTGGAAGTACAAATCCCTTCCGAGTCAAACTGACCCACCGTAGTTACCAAGGTAAGCAAGCTGAGCGGACCCAATTGCACCGTTCCTCCTTCCTATCTGAAGGGGGCTGGAAGTACAAATCCCTTCTGAGTCAAAGTGAGCCACTGTGGTTACCAAGCCAAGCTGACCTCTGACCCTCGGTTCAGAAGTCTGCTTGGAAGATGAAGTTTCACCCTTGTTAATTAACATCCAATGTCCCAATCCAAAACCCACATTCTTGTAAGGAAAAAAACAGTCTGGGCAAAAGAACACGTTTCTGAATCTTGTTTTTGATGGCCCAAATCACATTCACACAGATCAGGCCGTTGGGGAGATAAATAATCTCTGGGAGAACTCAGAGTCTCTATCATTGTGCATTTTACCAAAATGCACAATCTTGGTGACATTATCAAGAGACTACTAACATCTGGGCTATAAGACCCTTTGGTCACCATATTAGGCTCTGAAGGCATCATTAATGCAAGTCCTTGATGTGCCAATGGAACAATGTAGATTCCTGGCACAAGTTGTACCAATCGTCCTTGGTATGTCCCCTACTAGTTAGTAGTTTCCAGACGCCTGCAATACAATCCCTTGGTGCCCAAAGAGTGGAGCATCCCAATCGGACATGCCTGCCACCATGTATGAAGGGTTGCCCCCAACAATCTGTGAGGTTCTCTCATAGTTTTGGTCAGAAGACTACCTACTAAGTTGAGTAGGAACCTGGTTCATACCTTAGTGTACATCCAACTCACATGTATAGGTAGATATTTTGTTGGGTTTTCAACTATAGATTTCCAACTTCAATCTGGAAAATGTTATATGTTTGGTGGGCCTTCCAACCACAAAGACGACATGCATGTATTGGAAGCCAATGTTGGGCCAGGAGAATTGAATATTTCAACAGCCCTAGTATATCCTATGGTGAGTCAGAACCTGGTCCATACCTGCCTATACCTCCAACTTACAAATTAGTTGTAGACATACTTACCCCACAACCTTGTGGTACACATCTCCATATGTATTTCATTGGTTTTTGGATGAAACCATTATAGATTTTGTGCCTTTACTTTGCTGATGACATCATGAAATTCTAACCTCAATGATACCAAATACCAGTGACTCAATATGGTATCATTGATACAAACTTAGATATCATAGACAATACCAGTGACTCATAACCCATATGCGACAATTAAAAAAAATGTAAAGATATGATAACCTAACAACTTCTCAGGAGATTTTCTGAACCAGCATACTTGATATTATTTTTGGATTTGAAATTTGGTGTACACAGCTCTTAAGGTTAAAATACTCAGAAGTTAGAACCTCTGAGTGAAGACATTGCTATGAAATCTAGATACATATAGGTAAGGTATAAATCTTGACATATTTCAAATCTCTGGGGACCGACAAAATTTGATGAAAATCCACAGAATTGAAGGACAGCATTTACTGCAGCATAGAGATTCCAGATTTATGTTTTGATCAGAAATTGTTGCGGACTGTACAATCATTCAAAGAAGTTGGCATGAAATGAGACTTAAAAATTTATATCTTAACAAACTTGTGTACATAAGCATCCTTACAAGTCTTTTCTTTGGTTTACCACTATATTTACTCTGAGACAACTTATTTCATGCATGATAAGTTTGAAATCCACTCTTCTGATCTTATTTGACATGTAGTGAATTATATCCATATGCTTGCTGTCTCAGTTTTAAAAGCCTATTATTTGGTTTTCCTAAGCAAATGAAATGGCTAGAAAGTCACATTTCTGCTTTGCATTTTTCTTTCTGATAATTTAATTGTGTCAGTTAGAGCATATCTGCCTTGCGGTGTGAACTTCAGAATATTAATTTGATTTGTGTAGTATAATATATACATGTTTCTTTCTTACGTGAGCCTTCCTAGTAAGTGAATGATGTATACAAATGATATACTGTTTTGATAGGTGAATGGCTATCTGGTACGGCTGGGATGGGTTTTACTCCACATATCATCAACATTGCAATAGGAGAAGTATGTGATTTTAGCTTATCAATCAGTACTGGTTCCATGGGCCTTCAATTTCAGATTTTTTAAAACTCTAGGAAATTGCAATTTTCTCTTGAAGTTCTGTTGATCCAAAAGCAATTTCCCCATGGCCCAGAATGAAGCCAGTGTACAATAATGCCCTTGATGAGGATTTGGGAAAGAAATTTGATTCTGTTCTTGCCTGCATTCTAATTTAATCAATGCTACTATGGCTTTCAGTTCATATATTCTGAATTTCTGGTGTTTTTGGGGTGGTAGAATATTATTTTATTTATTTTTAATTATTGAAAATTTGATTTTTCTGTAGGATATTGCAACCAAAATAATGTCATTTTCACAGCTGGGGCCTAGAGCTTTATGCGTCTTGTCAGCCAATGGTGCTGTCTCTACCGTGACTCTTCGTCAGCCTTCAATGTCTGGTGGCACTGTCACATATGAGGTTTGAGCGTTCTCTCTCCCACACACATGCATATGACATGTTGGCAGTTCTGGCATATTCTAATAGTGGATGGAGAACAATGCTAATCCTTTTTGGAGCTTCCATTAGTTCTTGTAATTTAGGAATTTGCATGACATTGGAAACAATACTCCAATATATGAAGTTTGTGACTGGAATATGAGCTTAGTAAATATGCTCAATCTGCGCATCTCAGTCATCATGGAGTAGAGCTTAATATATATTTTTTTCCTGAAGATAAATTGCAACTTGACATACATCTGTAGTATTTAGGCAATTTCGATTCTGAAATCCTATTAATGCATGTAGATATGTGCATTTCCACTTCTTATATATATATAAAAAAAAGATATGGCATTTCCACTTGCACGATGATGGTTGTCTACCCACCAACCCACTTGCAAATTTATTTATATATATTCTCTGAGAATCATCCCTCTATTCATTTTGCAATTATCAACCTCTACATGACCATTTAAGCAGAGCACTGTTCCTTTATTTATTTATTTATTTTTTTTATCGCTCCTGGTTTCTTGCTTGTTTGTTTATTTTTTCTATCACTTTTTTCCATCTCTTTTTTTTCTTTAGTTTTGAATCTTGCTATCTGAAAAATTCTGGGTGGATTTGACTTTTGTAGGGGCGTTTCGAGATATTGTGTTTGTCAGGGTCTTACTTGCTAACAGATAGTGGTGGGTCCCGCAATCGAAGTGGTGGTCTAAGTGTCTCCCTTGCCAGCCCTGATGGTCGTGTTATTGGTGGTGGAGTTGGTGGAATTCTTATTGCAGCGAGTCCTGTTCAGGTATTTTTTTTATTGCTTTATCTTCTTTACTATTGGTTCTCCATTTTAATTCTCATCCTCCGCAAGGCAGAACTTCCCCGAGAACTTTGGCTTGTGATGAATGCCTAATTCTGAATAATGCATGATCATTTTTTTTTTATTTTTATATCTCGAAATAGATTTGGCAATTTTGCCTCACATATGAAATCTAGATAAAAGGCGATAGGAAATTGACCAACTGTTACAGTGAGCTATGGTTTGAGCCTTGTTATTAGGCATACGATGTATATACAAGATTCAAGTTTCATTGTTTAAGGCTTAAAATGAATTATGGATATGACCCCAGGTGATTGTGGGGAGCTTCATGTGGGGGAGTGGTTCGAAGACAAAGAACAAAAAAAAGCAGGCTTCAGTAGGTGCCATAGACTCGGAACATCAGGCTGTCGACAATCCAGATGCACTAACTAGCAGCATTCCACCAACTCAAAATCTCAGTCCAGCTGCTCCAATGGGTGTTTGGCCGGCATCACGGGCAATGGATATGCGAAATGCCCACGTCGACATTGATTTGATGCGCGGGTAATCGTTGATAGATGAATGAGCATTGCATATAAATTTAACTTGTACGGTCAATTGAATCTAATTTTCTCGATGTACTAACGGCAGGAAAGCCAGTGATCTTGGCGTTGGTAACTCTTTTGACTTCATTTAGCCTTGTCATAGACAATGGGGTTGTACTTTTATTTTTGTAGCTTAATAGAAATTTAGTTTGAAAATTTTACTTTCATGGTTGAACCTGTGTACATCACATCTTTTTTCATTTTTCCCCGTTCTAAAATAAGAACTTTGCATCGGAAAATGTTCAATTATGAGAGCACCCACGTTTTCTTCCTCTCTATCTATTCCCGTTCTATTCCCTTCCTTCTCTCTTATGGAATAATATCTAATAGCCTGGAGTAAATCTAGAGTTTCTACTTGTTAAGGAGTTCCATTGTCATCTTGTTCGTATTGTTAGAGGGGACAAGATCGGAATGATTTGGAACGTCGAAAGTGGCTGTAATAAACAAAATGTGTGGAGTTGATAATAGATACAGTCCCTCTTCTGAACGGTTAAGCCATTCTCAGACCCTCAACGGCAACAAATAAAAAGCCGACACGTCAGAAATCCTCATCTAAATTCCATGAGCCACATTACAGATAGCAAAATCAAATACTGCAAAATTTCTTTCGGAGGCTTGAACCAGTCCCGTCCCCACTACCCATGCCACCGCAACCCCCTCTGCACTACACACCGCTGCACCTCTTCAGCCCTTCCAGTCGCATAAACCCTCTTCGCTTCACTGGAAAACCCTTCTCTCCTTCGTCACTCAACTCCTCATCTCCAACTCAAACTTCCAAACTATTCCAAACTCCCTTCCTTTCCCGAGAAAATGAGCTCCAGAGTCCGAAAACCCCAACAAGCTTAACCTCCAACAAGCCTTCTCTAATGTCCAACACCATTGCTCTAACCTCCTCCACCGCCTTCCCGACCCCTCCTCCTTCAAAATCCACCTCCAATCTGCTCTCTCAGGCCTCCAACAACAAGCAAGACATGCCTTGGATCCCAAGATTTCGGGCTCTTCATCTGGGAAGAACCCAGTTTGTGCTCGGGTTGGCAGACTCCCTAACATCCAGCGCACGCCGATTTCCCAGTCTCATGGTAGTGGGGGTGTGGCCCTGTCGATCGAGGCCAATTGAAGAGTGGCTGGCGGGCGTGCCTATCTACGCGCTGTGCAATGCCAATGACGAATTCGTGCTTCTACTTCTAATTAAGAAGTGCTAGAAAAAAGGGCAAACTCAAATTTCGATAAATGAAACTCGCAAAAGATGGCACAAGCAAGAAAAACAAAGATAAGTCAAGTTTTGTATCAGCTCTGATTGGAAGCTTAGAAAATAAGGAAAAAAAAAAAAAAAACGAATCTAAAACTCTCATTATAAAGTACCCAGCTTTTCGTTTAAAAAGAAAATTATCTTCCCAGAAAAATGAGAGCACGGTATAACAATTAAATTTATCTTCCCCGAAGAATTTTGAAGAAACCAGTCGATGGTGGGGCTCGGGCTTGAGAGAGTGGTTCCGGAGAAAGGGAGAAGAAAGAGAGGGAGGGAGATGAAAATGGAGCGTTCAATCCTCTGCAGTGTGGCCACATGGTTGGTAAATGGATTGTCTACTTGTCGCATTCTCATTGGAGGCCATTTTTTAGGGGAGAGTGGTTCCGCCTGTGGGAAGTTATTCTCTAATAGATATTTGGTTATGCTGAGCTGTAACACCCAAATGATAAGAGCGTCTCCGTAGAGAAGAAATTAGGATGGGAGAGAAAATTGGAAATTTCTTATTTATTACAATTCCTGTTACAAGATTCTCCTGCAGTACAAATACTATCAGAGTCCTATCCGTATTCCTCTATGGCCATGGCCTGCTACAAGTAACAATAAAAGGGCTATGGGCCGACTCTATCGCAAAAACAAACTATTAAAAAGTCTAGCAAGACACCATCTAACTCATTATTTAACAAAGAGAAATATTCTAATTACAAAATAATTATATAAAAGTAATCTTACAATTTGATGTGGCTTGATGTAAGATTGTAAAATTACTTTATTGTAAAGCATATCTAAACATGAAGTAAATAAACATAAAACACCGAACTAAACATTAAGGTTATGTTTGGGGGGAGAGATGAGATTTCTTATCTCTATCTCATCATTATATCTTTTTTAAATCTCCATATAAAATATAATAAACAATTCAACTTTTTCAAATTTTAATTTAACTTTTTCAAATCCCAAAACAATAATAATATTAAAAAATAATATTTTAAACTTTCATCTTAAAACTATTCATAAAATTTTCAAAAATTTTCATCTTATCTCAACATCTTATTTTAAGTAGCTAACTAAGTTAGAACGAAGCCCATGGTCCCAACACTTCTTCCTTCTAAGACCCTTGATTTTCCATAAGCTTCAATTGTAAACAATCCTAGATTTCTACTCGTGACATACGTTCCCCCTTCAAAACACTTTACCCGCAAGGTGGCGAGACATTGCATTTAGCTGAGAATATGTCTTCCATGTTGCATCTTTGACTCGTTGTCCTTGCCAGCGAATCTGTAACTCTACCCTTGCTTTGTTTCTTGCCTTGGTCATCCAATGCCCAAGGACTTCCATTGGTTCCGGACTGAGGATCACTTGGTTGTCCACAAGAGGCAACATTGGAATCGCAATGATCTTGGCACCCAATTTCTTCTTAAACTGGGATACGTGGAATATGGGGTGGATTCTAAACGAAGATAGCAGATTCAGTCGGTAAGCTACCTGTTTGATCCTCTATAACACCTGGAAGGGGCCAAAAATAGTTTAAGGCTATGCTTGTGAGATATTGAGGTATGTTGGTAGGGTTGAATCTGGAGGTACACCCACTCCCAACTTCAAATTCTTGGTCATTTCTCTTTAAATCAGCATATTTTTTCATGCAATCTTGTGCTCGGTGTAAGTTAAGGCGGAGCAGCTGTGATATTTGGTCTCAAAGTCTAAAGGTAGCTTCCACAGCCTCCATTTGGGCTATCCCAGGTATATGTTAAGGAGCCTGGGGGGTGGATACCCATAAAGGGCCTCAAATAGAGTAAGTTTAGTTGACAGACCACATCGAATTGTAGCATCACTTCGCTAGAGGAATCCATAAAAACTAATCCTTTGGTCGATCTCCAGTGAAACATCTTATGTAGTTTTCTAGGGTTTCATTTATTGCCTTGATTTGTCATCTGCTTGAGGGTGGTAGGCTGTACTTAGGAACATTTGGACCCCTTGCAGATTAAATAGTTCTTGCCAGAAATGGCTACTCAAGGTGATGTCTTGGTTAGATGCAATGGAGAGGGGTAGGCCATGTAGCTTGAAGATATTTTTGCAAAAGAGCTTTGCTACCATCTTTGTAGTGTAGGGGTGTTTGAGGGGTTAAAATGGTTGTATTTAGTGAGTTTGTCAACCAATACCCAAAGGTTGTTACTCGTGTGAATTAGAAAGTCCTTCCACAAAGTCCATAGATATGTGAGTCTAGGGTTGGGAAGGGATAGGGATGGTCCATAATAACCCATTGGCGTGAGTGTTATTGTAAAGCTCCAATGGAAGGCCCAAACCACATGGTTTATACTCCAAAATGACTAGTCAATGATACAACTGAAGTCCCATTGAAACATTATAAATAGCAATAGTTTTTCATTTTCAAGCAATGTGAGAACCCATACACTAACTATCCTTATCCTTTTCATATGGGGTATCATAGTTACCCATTCTCACATGATGTATAGTCTTATTATAGCCAGAATGCCCTCCCCATGGGCTGCTGTGTGCCAGCTCCAGTAGTCTAGTCTATTTTTGAGTTCCTCATGTTTGAGAATACACAACTTGTTCTTGTACAAGAGCAGCCCTTCTCTTAAAGCATGTTCAGAGCCAAATTTATCCTCTCGAAAGAGGGTCTGCAACTGCTCATCAGTGGCATAGGCTGCCTTTAAGTCATCCAAACAATCTACAATAGGGAAGGAGATTAACATAAGAGAAACCTCTACTTCTTATCCCTTCCTCGAGAGGGCATCAACCACTTTATTCTCAAACCCCTTTTTATATTCCTTTTTGAAGTCATATTCCAACAACTTAGCTATCTACTTTTGTTGCAAAGGTGTACCCACGTTTGAGACTTTCTTGGTTAGTTCTAACCACAAAGGTTTTCCCTAAATGATAAGGTCTCTACTTGAGTACAATAGACATGAGTAAACAACTCTTTCTCATAGGTGGACATCATCAAGCACCTTCCCTTTAAATCTTGGCTGTAAAGAGCTACGAGCTTCCCTTGTTGTAGCAATGCTGCTCCTACAACAGTTCCTGAAGCATTACACTCAATAATAAAGGGTATAGAAAAATTTGGTATAGAAAAATTTGGTAGAGCCAACCTTGGTGGATGAGTGACAACTTCCTTCAACTTGTAAAAAGAAACCTTAGCCTCTTTACTCCAGTGGTTGATGCCCTCTCAAGGAATGGATAGGAAGTAGAGATTTCTTTGATGTTAACCTCCTTCCCTATTGCAGATTGTTTGGATGACTTAAAGGCAGCCTATGCCACTAATGAGCAGTTGTAGACCCTCATTAACCACTTTCGAGAGGATAAACTGGGCTCAGACTATACTTTAATAGAAAGGCTGCTCTTGTACAAGAACATGTTGTATATTCCTCCCTAAGAACCCCCTTAGGGCCTTTAGTGAACTAGGCAATGGCCATTCCTTCAAAGCTTGCAATTTGTCAGGATATCTTGCAATTTAGTGAACTAGGCAATTTGCCATTCCTTCATAGCTTGGAATTTGTTAGGATCATTGCTAACCCCCTTGAGCCGAAATTAAGTGACCCAGATAAGCAATTTCACTGCTCTGAAAGCGACACTTGGATTGTTTTGCATATAACTGGTGGTGTCTTAGGGTCTCCAAGGCTATTTGTAGGTGCTTCACATGCTCCAAGTTCGTTTTACTATACACCAAGATGCATGTCATAAAAAATAAGTATAATTTTCCTTAAGTAAGGTCAAAATACCTCATTTATAAGACTTTGAAAAGTTTAGGGTGTATTAGTTAGCCCAAAGGCATAACTAGGAATTCTTAGTGTCATTCGTGGGTTCTAAATGTAGTCTTGTGTACATCTGCAGGTTTGACCCAAATCTAATGATAGCAAGACCTTAAATCCAGCTTAGAAAAAATAACTGCTCAGTGTAATTCATCCATAAGCTCATCTACCACTGGTATGAAAAATTTGTCTTTAATAGTAACACTATTAAGACCCTTGTAGTCTATACATAATCTCCGAGTTCCATCACCCTTCCTACCCAAAAGAATTGAGGAGAAATAAGAGTTTTGACTAGGTTGTTTAACCCTCGAGGTCAATAATTCTTGAACTATCTTTCCTATGTCATTCTTATGAAAATATGGGTATCTGTATGGTCTGAATGATATGGGTTTAGCGTTAGGGATCAAGTTTATAACATGGTCATGGGTTTGAGGGGTAGGTAGCCCTTTTGGCTCACTGAACACATCTACATACTCCTTAAGTAGGGTCTGTACTGTTGTAAGGATTTCACTTCCTACCTGGTGTGTGTTACTCAAATCCCGTTTTATTACTTGTATAATTGCCAATTTTTTATTTTATTTTATAACTTATTGAATTTATTGAGAGAGCCCTCCTCAATCATTTGGGTTGTGGCTAGCCCTTGTAGTTCCACTGTCTTCCCTTCATAACTGAACTTCATAAGAGTTTCTCAAAATTCCAAAGAGTGGACCCTAGTTCTCGTAGCCACTGGATGCCCAAGACCATATCACATCTTGCTAAGACCAGCATCTGACCTCAACATTAAATTCAGTCCCTTAGATTTTAACTCTAATCCCACTTCATTTTCATTCACTAGGGATTAACTTTCCACTAGCAACTCTCACCTTAAACTGTTTTAGTGAAACCCAAAGGTAACTTGGCCTTATTAATCATTGCTGGATCTAAAAAGTTGTGGGTTGATCCTGTATCCACAAAAGATGGTTATCCATTGGACCTCAATCTTACCTTTTATCCTTTGGCCTTTGGGTTAAGAGAGCCTATGTCAAGGCATGTAATGAGATTTTAGGCTTACCTTGGTTAGTTTTCAAGTCTACCTCTCATGCTTCCTCCTCTTCTACCGTTGGTATCTCCTCTGGTTCTATAAATCCCTCTTGTCCTTGTAGTACTTCTTCTAATAGGTAGAGTTTAGGGTTTTGACATTTATGTCTAGATTTCTACTTGGCATCACAATAATAACAAAGAATCTTTTCACGGTGTTCTCTCATTTGGTGTTGGTTAAGTTTTTGGATAGGGAGAGTAGTTTTTGGCACACTTTTAGATGTTTCAATGTGGAATGTGTTGGGGTTTTTAAGTATTCTCGAGTTTAGGGAGTAAGTGACACTAGATATGTGATGGATGACATGACACAACTCACTTAACCCATATAATAATGAACTTTTATTGGATTGACCTGGACACGACCCATTTAACGGGTTTTATATAAATGAGCTGAATTGATCCATATATTTATTTTTTAACCTAATAAATATAATTATGATAACTATATAAATCATTTATAATTACAACTAGATTCATGATAAAATACCTTATTATCAATATCCAAACCAATAATATATAAGAAAATTAATATTTTCATAAAACAAGTTACATATTAACAAAAACGTTTAATAATTTGAGATGCTAAGTAGTCAAATACTAATATTAATATTATATTTCAACAACAAAAAAGGCATATAAAACTAAGTATTTATTAAACTTGAAAATAGAATTGATTTGTGCTATGCGAGTTTCTCGGCTTGACCCATAATTGACCTGTTTATTAATGGTGTCTTATTAGGTTAATACGTTTTGATCCAAACCCATTTATATCAAACCTATACCCGCTTATTTCGTGTCATATCGTGTCGTGTCATATATTGTCAATTTGCCACCCTAACTTTATGTGTCTATCTCTCGTACTTAAGGTCCTAGAGTTCAGTCAAAATCTCTAGGAAACTTTTATCCCACAAACTTACGGAAATCGATTTCGTCAACTTCGACATGGTCTGAAGCGGGAGAGAGAGACTTATGTAGGCCTTCATGCATCTATATTTTTGACACTTGAAACCCTCAAGTTTGTATAAGAAAATAGGCAGATCTTGATCCTAAACTTATGAACAAACAATAGCGGTTACAAGAATGTGTATGCCACAATAATCTTGTTAAGAGAACTAAGAAGCTAATACAAATTTAATCCTCTTGCAAAAGACAAAACCCACGACGACATTGATAGATTGTCCCTTCCAAGGGCATAGAGGGGGCTCAATTGATGGAAAAACTATTGGAAAATCATCATAGAAGTCATCATGAGGGGTAATGGGTTATCGACTTTTTCCTTTAGCACCATCTTAAACAACTTCATCTGGGATCTAAGAATTGAGGTGCTGCCATAGCAAGTTTAGCTCCATTTTCTAATTCAAAAGCCTAATACCTGGCTCTTCAAAGTTTAGCCAAAGAGTTCTTGGCTTCTTTGTGAATTAGGCCTCGTTTGGTTACATAGATAAAATGAAAAATATGAGAATAGTAGTGAGATAAATTATGAATAGTAATTAAATAGTTTGAGTTGAGTTTTTTATGGAATTTTGGAAAATGAAAGAGAAAGAGTTGAACAAAAAATTATAAAGTTAAAAGAGGGATAGAATATAATTTTTTAATATAATTTTTATTTTGAGATTTAAAGTGGTTGAATTATTTTTTTATGTTTTGTTTGGAAACTCGAAAAAGTTGTAATGATTAGGTAATGGTTATTAAAAAACTAAAAATTTAAAAATTTAAAATTGAAAAATATTTGTATTTGAATGGTGTTTGGATGTTGAGATGAAATGAGATGAGATGATAGGTTTGGTTTCAAACAGGCCTTTGGTACAACATTCCTTAGAAACTTATCTTTGAATATTGTTTTGGACGCACTATAAGAAAACTACTTATTTGTGGTCAGCTATTTTATACTAAAATGACTATTTTCTGCCAAAATGAATCTATTCTAGTCACAATTAAATAATAATTCTCGTGACAAATAATTCATCATAAATGCTCAATTTTCTTGTAGTTAGTGACGAATTCAGCAATAATTAAGCATTAAGAAGAAAGTGTTCTTGAACCAACTTTGAATTTTATAAATTGGGTGAACAATGTTTACTATTTTAACGTATTAGTTACAAAATTGCATGCTGTTGAAGTACTTATATCTTAATTTCCTAGAATGCAGCTTTTGTTTCTGAAAGTTATAGCCTGAATTTACTCACATTCAAAAGGGAATATCGATATCTCAAATTTTCAATTGCTTGATCTTAAAAAGCTTTATTGGGGAGATTTCGACGCTACATTCCTCTCAAGGGTCTCCCTTTTGTAGAGGTTTATTCCCCTGCCTAGTGCAGGTTTTCTGCAGTTTTCTCTTGTCTAGTTCCTGGGGATTTAGTGATGGATACAAATCTAGAGAAGATGTGTGCCTGTTTGGCGTTGACGAAACAAAATGAGGAAGTAATTATGGTTGAGGAAATTTCGTAGGAAGATGCTCTTGCAAGGGGGGAACGATGTTTGCAACTTCGCACTACAAAACACTTCAATAAGGTGGCTCTCAAAACGACTATGAAGAAGATCTGGCATCCTCTACAATCGATTGTAATTCGTGATCTAAATCCAACTTTGTTCATTGCTGAATTTGAAGACTTACAAGATAAAGAGCGTGTCAAACATCTGGTATTAACTAGAGATGTTGAGGGGCTTAAACAGGCTCATCATGTTTCACTCTCTGAGGTGATGTTTTGGATTCGAATTCATGATCTTCCAGTCATGGCACAGAATTCTACTATGGGCAACATAATCAGTAAGGCAGTGGGAAGCGTTGTGAAGGTGGACCTGGAGGAGAATGAGATGGAATGGGGGGAGTATATGAGGGTTCGAGTTTGCTTGGGTGTTTCGAAGCCTTTGTTAAGGGGGAAAAAGATCTGCGTTGGTTCTTTTCCACCCATATGGGTACGTTTTACGTACGAGCGCCTACCCAATTTCTGTTACATTTATGGTTTACTTGGACACAATCATCGTGATTGTGTTCAATGGACTTATGATATGAATAAGATGATCACTGCTGATTTTCCTTATGGTTCGTGGCTTTGTGCGGGTGGTTTAGGAGAGTATGGGGGCTCGGTTCAAAGCCATTTCACTCCTTAGAATGATAGGAAGAAGTCGTTAGAGCAGTGTCCTGTTTAGGCTACCAGAGTTTCTCAGGTAACTCCTTAGAAGGACATTACGGCTGCTCATTCAACTGTTGAGGTTTTTTCGGAAACGATAAGGGATGGGATTAATGATAAAGATGCTGCCTCCCAACTACCGTTACAGATTGCTCTTGCGAGGAGAAAATCTTGCTGTTGGACAAAGGAGAGGGTACTAGTGTAGAAGGGGCTGTTTATATGGTTAGTGTTTTCCAATGGACTCTGAGAGTAACATATTATATGGGCAAACTGGGGAGCTTTGGGGGGCAAATCTGTCTGCGAATCCTAAAAATAACAGTTTCTCTGGGGGGGCATTTAAATATACAAACTGGTTTGAATGATTCTGATGAACACATGCATGCTGCTCCACAACATGCAGTGTCTCGAAGATGGGAGATGCTTCAACGACCTCAGCCTTGTAATCTGCATACGGATCCTGAGGTAGGCATTAAAAGAACTTCTAATTCTGAATCCTTAGTGGAGCTTTCAAGAGCTTCGAAACATTTAAAAAACAAGTCCAAACTGCATGTGGTATTGGATGGTAGTACCCAAAATGTCTCGGTGGTGGCTGATTCATAGCCCCACCGAAATCAATGAAGCTGCTAAGTTGGAATATCTGAGGGCTTGGGAATCCTCATGGTATTTGAACATTTTTTGATCTCATCAGAAAGGGAGATCCTCAAGTTTTGTTTTTGTAAGAAAAAAAACTTAAATATGGTAGTATGGAATTTTGTAGGGTTTGTTTAAAGTTTGAAGATTGTTTAACTGTTGATGTAATGGGTTGTAGTGGAGTTTTGCTCTCCTCTGGAAGGGTGATTTTAAGCTATCTGTTCTTAGTTATTCTTCTTCTCATATTGATGCCTATCTTGAGGACATTCCAAAAAATGGTTCTTAACTGGTATCTATTGGCAACCAGAGGCTCCTCGTAGGAAGGAAACTTTGTTAAAGAGGTTGCATAAGGGCAGTTTTGAAGCTTGGCTAGTATTTGGAGGATTTGAATGAGATATGTACTCTTGAGGTGAAATTGTGGGGGGGGGGGGGGGGGGG
>QEOT01009181.1:132972-145601 GCA_003123785.1 Pterocarya stenoptera
GGGGTTTTTGTGACGATTTCTAGCGCTGGAAAAACCCTTTTTCCTTGTTGTGGCAACTTTGGTGGCATAGTTCTCCTATTTTCATTGAGAATGTTGTTTATGTTGACAAATAGTCTTGTAAACAGGTTTGAGGTGTTATGCCTCCTTTGAAAGGAAGTTATTTCCTATTAAAAAAAAAAAAAATATATATATATATCTATCCATGCCCATTTGTATGATTTCTTTGGTTGGCACGAAATGAAAAAAGGCTGCAACTCTCGACCTCAAAATTACCCATGGCTTTTGAAGATCTTCATATATTACATGAAAATCAACATCATTACAGTTTTCTTCTTGCTCAGAAGGTTTTATGCCAACTATAATGGTAGTAATTACAGCTGCTATAACAGCAAACATACATATCGCTCCACAATATATTGACAAAAATAGATGTCACCGTTAGATGAAAATAACAAGCTTTGTTGAAAGGAGCTTTTTGGAGGTTTTGGGCTTTGACATTTTTATATATTGGGGTTTGTAAAATAGTAAATTGAAGGTGATTTTCTCTTAAAAAAAAAAAAAAAAAAAAGAGAAAAGAAAGAGAGAAAAATTCTCAAATTTTCTTTTTGGACAAAGCATGATGGGTAGGTGATTGGTTGTACTTTCTTTTTTAGGATTTGCATGCTCTCTATCTAACTTTAAAGGGATCTCTGCTGGCTTGTTTTTCATTGTTGTGTTTCATATCAGGAGGGAGTCTGTTGCATGCAGTTCTTGAAGCCGAAAAGGACACAGCCAGCTTTCTTTTGGCAGCTCATTTCGAAATGGAAAGACATTGAGTACTAAAATTGGTAACTATTCTCTTGGATTTGCCACAATGTACAAGGTATTTTCATTGGACGTTTGTGGATCTTAAAAAAAAAAAGAAAACTCTCTTAGCTGAAAATGACTTTTAAAACTTTATTGGAATCCATTTACATCCCGATCGAGGATCATGGGCTGCCGTAAGATTCTAAGAGACTTGAATTTCTTAAAAGGAATTTCACATCGATGCATAAACGATACACTTGAGAAGATACAAAATTAACAATGATAGTATATGATGGTGGTGGAGTAATCCACATGCCCTGATATTCTTTTCTGAGTAATGCTATATGCAGTCGTGGACTGCATAAGCGTCGTGCAGTTACTTTGAAAAAAAAGTTAGATCTACTATTAAAAAATTAATTTTTTATATGAATTTCATATGTATTCATTTTTTTCAATGTGATTATGCGACGCTTGCTCATTCACGACTGTAACTATAATTTCTCATTCTTTTATAGGCTTAATTTCTAGGCCTTTAAAAAATGGCTCTTTTCTCAAAAGAGAAGATTACACAAGGTTTCTATAAATAGCCTATGGCCACTTCCTTATACACACCAAACACAATCAAAGCAAGAGAGGGAAAAGAAGTCATGAAGAACCAAACTTTTTCTATAGTCTTTGCTCTCTTAGTTTTTCTTCTTCTTACAAAGTGGTCAAGCGTTGAAGCACAAACTTGCAAAGCCAGTGGTAAGATAAGGGGGAAAAAGGCTCCTCACGGGCAATGTAATAATGAGAACGACGCAGATTGTTGCGTGCACGGCAAGTCTTACACCATTTACAAGTGCTCACCACCGGTGTCTAGCCATACAAAGGCCAAGTTAACCATCAATAGCTTTGAGAAAGGTGGGGATGGTGGTGGTCCATCAGAATGTGACAACAAGTATCACTCAAATAATAGTCCTGTGGTGGCACTATCAACAGGATGGTTCAACAATAAGAAGAGATGTTTGAATTATATTACCATACATGGCAATGGTAGAAGCGTCAAGGCCAAGGTGGTAGATGAGTGTGATTCTACCATGGGGTGTGATGCCAACCATGCTTATCAACCTCCATGTCCTAACAACATTGTTGATGGCTCTAAGGCCGTTTGGAAGGCTTTAGGAGTGCCAGAAAGTGATTGGGGTGAATTAGATATTTACTGGTCTGATGCTTAATTTCTGTCGCATTTAACATATACTACATGTGAGTGAAGGTTTGTCATGATTTATATGGTTGTGTTTATGAATAAAAGTGTCTTTCTTTTGTTAGTATTGTTTTGCTTTTATGTGTTATTCCAAAGTATTTGCTATAATATTTACTATTTTAACAGCTTTACCACTATGTTTGCAAGTTCATGAACCCAACAAAAACTAATTATGCATGTGGCATTCCTATTGTATTTGCTACAAAGACAAAAAGTCTGCTGTGGTACGTTAACACTGCTAGACATGTTTTCGAAAGATCTTGATCCATTAGAATGTCCATAAGACAAAAAATAAAAATGACAATATCATATATGTGGGGAATAAAAGCCAAAAATAATGGTTTCAACCTTCCATGTATATAACAAATTTGCTTGGCAATGAAAAATTGAGATTATAGACATCAAAAACATTACTGGATCAACGTCGACTCAAGGTTGTGATTGACTGCCCCGCTACAAGATTCATAGGAATGAAAACCTTTAATATTCTTCTCGAATAAATTAAGGCAATTCCATACGATGTACTTAGATGCTTGCCAAAAGATACAAAAGTAGGGCTCCGTATATGGTTACATACGTACGTAATCAACACACTTTTATAATATGGTTTTTTATATTTACTTTGAACCGTTGAGTCGAGTTTTGTTCTTTTCCAAGATGCATGTAAATACCAAATCACCTTTCAAAGCAAAAGTACCGTATTTCCTCAAAAGACATGACTACACACATGTCCTACTTCGACATTAAAAATATCTTGTTGGAGTAGTTAATCTCTATAAATAGGACACAGCCACTACAACTTCTTCAAAGCAAATATAACCAAAGCAAAAGAGGAAAAAAGATGAAGAACCGAATTTGTTTTACAAGCTTTGCCCTCTTCTTCTTTCTTCTTTTGACAAAGTGGTCTGGAGTTGAAGCTCAGACTTGCAAGCCCAGTGGCATGATCAGGGGGAAAAAGCCTCCACCAGGACAATGTAACCAAGAGAACCACTCTGATTGTTGCATGCAAGGCAAGCCTTACATTATTTATAAGTGTTCACCTCCCGTGTCTAGCCATACAAAGGCAACACTAACCATCAACAGCTTTCAGAAAGGTGGAGATGGTGGTGGACCATCAGAATGCGACAACCAGTATCATTCTGATGATACTCCTGTGGTAGCACTGTCAACAGGATGGTTCAACAATAAGCAGAGGTGTTTGAATTATATCACCATCTATGGCAATGGAAGGAGCGTGAAGGCTAAGGTAGTTGATGAGTGCGATTCCACTAGGGGGTGTGATGCTGACCATGATTACCAACCTCCATGTCCTAACAACATTGTTGATGCCTCTAAAGCTGTTTGGAAGGCTTTGGGAGTGCCAGAAAGTGATTGGGGTGGATTAGATATTTATTGGTCTGATGCTTAATTTAACATATACTACATTTGAGTGGAGGTTCGTTGTGATTTATATGTGTGTATGTGTATGATATTAATATAAATACAAAGGCATGCTTATTTTGCTAGTTTTCTTTTGCTTTTCAGTATAATTCCCTCGTGCTATACTATTTACGATGTTTGCAGTTTAATTGGAACATGTTTGCAAGTTTAGTAACCGATTGTCTAAGAAATTAAAATCTTGTTAGCATATTACTCCAAATGATTATTTGATTTGAAGGTTCTTTACATCACATACAATTTACATGATATAATTTGATTTGTAGGATTCAAAATTTAAAATTTACCTTTCAAATCAAATTATGACACATGGATGGTAAGTTGTATAAAACCTTTAAATAAAATTATAATTTCTAGTAGTGCTATATGTACTTACAATTTTACGTACAAGACTCATCTGATTAGTTTTATTTTGAAATTTAAAATTTTGAATTTCAAATAATATAATTTTCAACATGATAGATACGTGGAAAATCAAGTTTTTTGTAAGTTTTTCTTAAGTAAAGTTAGCATTTTTTATAATTTTCAACATGATATCAATACCTTACCTTGTTGTTCCTTGCCTTGAGGAGATGAGAACTAGGGCATCTCTCTGAAATGGGAATGGAATAGACGAAATGGGGAGAAAGGAAGAGATGAGAAGCACAGGTTAGGGCTTGGGGTTTTCTTTATTTTTTCTTTCTTGTGCTATAGACAATGGACGGTGGGGATGAAGTGTAGGATGAGATATTTGTCTACCTACCAAACCAAGGAATAAGATTAAAAGAGATTAACTTAATAATATACAATGTAATATACAAGTATACCCTTCTTCCCCATTATTTTTCTAAATCTCATTTAAACATAAAAAATTTACACGTTACAACCACATTAATAAAGACCCATATATATTAAAATACATAGAAAATAATTTAATTTAAATAAATTAATAACATAAATTTCTCCTAATAGGACTCGGGAAACTGATAAACATATTAATAAACTCTTCAACATTTACTATTATTTAGAAGAGTACTCAATGTACAACAATACACATTGCATCTGTCATTCCCATTTTATGTCTTACAGTATAGCGCCAAATCTTCCCAAAGATCTTGATCTCTTAGAACGACCATTAGACAGAAAATAAAACTGATAGTAATGTTGTCTTAAAGGTAAATATAAGCTTTGCCCTCTTCTTCTTCTTTTTTTTTTCTTACAAAGTAGTCGAGTGTTGAAGCTCAGACATGCAAGCCTAGCGCACTACAACAAAAAGGCCTTTTCCGACCAATTTATCGCGACCAAAAGACTATTCGCGATAAATTGGTTGCGAATAGTCTTTTGGTTGCGATAAATTGGTCAGAAAAGACCCTTTTTGTTGTAGTGGTGGCATGATAGGGGGAAAAAGCCTCCACCAGGACAATGTAACCAAGAGAACAACTTTGGTTGTTGTGTGTAAGGCAAGCCTTATACCATTTATACGTGTTCACCCCTTGTGTCTAGCCATACAAAGGCAACACTAACTATCAACAGCTTTCAGAAAGGTGAGGATGGTGGTGGACCATCGAAATGCGACAACAAGTATCACCCTGATGATACTCCTGTGGTAGCACTATCAACTGGATGGTTCAATAATAAGCAAAGGTGTTTGAATTATATCACCATCTATGGCAATGGAAGGAGCGTGAAGGCCAAGGTAGTTGACGAGTGTGATTCACTATGGGGTGTGATGCCGACCATGATTACCAACCTCCATGTCCTAACAACATTGTTGATGCTTCTAAAGTTGTTTGGAAGGCTTTGGGAGTACAAGAAAGTGATTGGGGTGAATTAGATATTTATTGGTTTGATGCTTAGTTCATTATATTTAACATATACTAAATCTGAGTGGAGGTTCATTTTGATTTATATTTTTGCACGTATATGATATTACTATGAATACAAAGTCATGCTTATTTTACCAGTTTTGTTGTGCTCTTATGCATTATTCCCGATTATGGCCCCGTTTGGATATAGAAACACTCTCAACTCATCTCATCTCATTATTACAATTTTCTCAAATTCCTATAGAAAATATAATAAACTATTCAATATTTTCAAATTTCAAAACAATAATCTTGGTTTCCTCTAAATTCTCTCTACGGGTTCTTTGAGGAGGAAGATTAGTACCTTGACTTTCGGGTGGAAGGTTTTGTTGTGGATTGCTTTTTGAACTTTTCTGTTCTCTGTTTGTGTTGATTGGTTTACATAATGGCGGATGAAATCACTAAGATGTGGAAGGACTATGTCTTACTGATGTGGAGAAGGGTGGTGTAACAGTGGCTGAAGATGATGTTGAACCTATACTTTCTAAAGGAAAATTTTGTCTTGTGGGGACGATTATGGTGTGTAAAAGGATCAATAAAAAGGCTTTCAAAGTTACTATACTTAAAGTCTGAAAATCTGCACATGACATTAAGATCTTTGAAGTGGGGTCAAATTTATTCCTCTTTGAGTTCAGTTCTGAACATGATTTGCAATGTGTATGGGAGGGTCAACCTTGGCTTTTTTGAAATTACCCAAGTACCCCTATAACGCAGCAGAAATATCTACCAATTCACTCAACAAATCGGTTAATCGTCAATTATGCAACGATTTGATAAACAATCAAATACATAAAATAAATGAAGTGCATAACACCAATTTTGGTTACGAAGGTAAACCGTTTGAAGAACTCTTTAAAGGTAAAACCCTACGGGGCTGCCAAACCTAGGAAAGTCAATCTTTTTATTTGAAAATCAATTACAAGTAAATCACAATTACAAAACCTTTGTAACTTGACTCTCTTACTTGATCAGACAAACGACCCGTTTGTCTTCTATCACAGTAGCAGCCAGAACCTCTGGCGATTTTCAAACTATTGACTTCCCTCCTGGAACTCCAGTGGTTGAACTCGATCACTTCCACTTCGACACGGAGTAAGTACGCACTCAAAGAGAGAAAGAGAAAAAAACTAGAAAATTCTTGTCAAGAATTTTCTCACACTCAAGCTCTTAGATCTCTCTTAGATCTCCAAACTCTCTCAAAATTAACTGATCCAAAGATACAATCCTCAACCAAAATTATCAATTAAATAAACAGCCTAGTATTTGATCTGTAGTAGAACTCTACTGACGGACTGAGTTTGTTAGGAATTTTAGGTGCAGTAGGAATCTGCTGATGGGAGGACTCTGCTGGGATACAAGTCTGCTAACGCGTCTGTTGACACTTGGCGCTGAGTCTTTTCATCAGATATAGTTTCCACTCAACTGGATAATTTCAGGCTCCTTGAACTCCGGATACACACTCTCATGACTTATCTAAGATATTATCTAATAACCGTTTAATTCAAATTAAATGTTCTTAGATTAAGATAAAATATTTACATTCATCCAATCTTAACAATCTTTCAACTTAAATAAATCTCTATCATCCTAGTCATCTAATCCTAGCCAACCACATTTACATTTACAATCTCCCCCTTTGGTGAATTGGTGACAAAATACTCAGTTGATGAATTTAGTGTGTACCTAAAACAAAAACAACCAGCAGACTAAGATCTCGTGAAGCATCATTAACTAATATCAAAATTTCAGTTCAAAACATTCACTTGAAACATTCACTTGTCTTTGAATTAAACCAAATTTAACAAAATATGAAAATTAAACACTAGCCACCAAAATAAATTTTCAGCTGCACTGTTGTATTGGTGCTGCTCCCCCTTAGTCTTCTTCTGCTGCTGCTCTCCCTCACTTTTTACTCACCTTTCATAAATGACTTTTTAACTCAAAGACTTTTTAACTCCCCCTCAACAACACACTTAAAGCTCCTAACTCCCCCTCAACAATGCACTCTCCCCATTTTTGTCACAAATCTGTCAAGGCTTAAAGCTCATCCTCATCAGAATCAAAAGAATACATATCAAGCTTATGTGTGTCGAGATGAGAACACTATGAGCGATCTTGATTTGACACTGCTAAAACTCTCTCCGATCTTAACTCAGCCATGAATTTTGATAAACCTAATATATGAGTATGAATGCATGTCAAATAGTGAGCATATAATGAAGGTAACCTGGTTGAGACATAAAACCAAACACTTACTGGGCACTACTTGAAATGAACAATGTTGTATCCCACACAAAATCCTTCCTCAATACAAATAAAATACAATCCCAATGCAGATAACTAGTGATTCATACCCCATTTTAAAAAAATCAATGTCACAAATACCCAGCAAACCAATTCATGAAGTACATTCCCAATCGGGAATCCCGTGCCCTAAAACTGGAAAAACAGTGGAGAGTCGTATGGGACACATACCTCGAATAGGAGTAGTGTAGATTAAGAGTCCTCTTTGATTTCGTACTCACTCGGTGGATAAATGCACACTCAGAATGGGATATGGCATGAAAGAAACTGAGAGAGGCATGGATAGTGGATATCGGGAATGAAGCAATTTGGGCTTATCAGCTTGGGTGATTGACTTAAGTCACTTAAAACACGGAACGTGCTACTCACGAGACCCTCCTTTTTAGAGCAAAGTCCCTATTGGGACTTAAGCCATTACAACAGAGACCCACTCCCAAATAAACAACCATCAGTTCCAGACTTATGCACAGACACTAAGCTACTCAAAATTGAGTAAGACAAAAAAATAAAAATAAAACCATAAAACCATAAAAAAAACTATACAATATATTTTATATTTCCCTTTTTTTTTTCAAACTTAAAAAAAAAGGCAATGAACATATTTTAATGCATCTCAGTTCAAGCATAGTGCCACTCACACAGAAAAATAAAATACACTCTCATATTTGTAACAATCACTATGGATGTTCACACCTCATAAGATCATCAATGTCAAAGTTTATATGAGTGTGTGAGTGAGCAAACTTATATTGAAAAGTAACTCTTTATTTATTTATTTTTCTCTTCAATATATCTTTATAATATTATTCACGAGTATTTTCTTCTTATAGATGCTCCGAAGAGATTGTTACTCACCTCAAAAGTCAAACTTTATGCTAGGGGTAGATACATGAATATCTCCTCCAAACACTAGTTTGCACAACCCCCCTTTTTTTATGTCTATTTTTGGTGCTTATCTTTTTCCACAATGATTTGAGTAGCGATTCTTTCTATAAGGACTTAAGAGACAGATTTGTGTAGGGTGTTTGTCTCTTTCCACAATGATTCAACACTGACTTTTTCTATATGGATCAACCGTTTGTGTTTGGCAAGGGAAGATCCCTTTATTGTTGTACTAGGCTCAACATGTATTAGTCAATTCAAGGCATGGACTCCCTCTATGGTGAGCATCTCAATAATGAATATGGAACTTAATTATAATGAACATACATATAAGTTCATCACAGTGCTTGTAAATGAACTTTGTCAAGATGACCCATAGGGTTGGTATACACAAAGTGAACTGCAAAAAATAGAGAGATGCATAAGCTCTAGAGTTTACTATGTGAGAACACAGGTGCTCAAACCTTGACATATCAAGCATGCACTTTCCTTTAAAAATTAGAATCAAACTAGAAAATAATGTATTTTAAACTGGAAAACAGAATCATAAAAAAAAAAAAAATGCATGTCCTAGACTAATGCTATAATATAGGGTGCCTTTCACTTGATATCACACACACCAATGACTTTCTTTCTTGGCAAGGTCCATTCACTATCTTCCTTGCTTTCCTTTATAGCAGTCACCTCTGGGCGAAATTCAAGTAGAGATCTTAGGATCTTCCTTACAACTCTTGAATATTTGACCTTCTTGCCTAGATTGAACTTGGAATTCAAAAAATCGTTAAGTCTCGCATAAAAATCATTAAAATTTTCATCTTCTAGCATTCTAATTTCCTAAAACTTTGATATTAGTAATTGCAATTTAGAATTTTTTACGATTTTGGTTCCCTCATGTATGACTTCCAAGATATCCCAAGCTTCTTTGGCCACCTTACACATGGAAATTCTCTAAAATTCTTTAGGAGAAACAGCCATAAAGATAGCATTAAGTCCCTTACTATTCTAATTAGAGTTGGAGATCTCATCTCTTGTCCTAACATCAGTAACAGTCTCGGGCTTACTCCATCCTTGCTCTACAGCATGCCAAACCCACTCATCTAATGATTTGAGAAAAGCCCTCATCCGAACCTTCCAATATGCATAGTTTTCCTTATCAAAGTGTGGCAGGACATATAACGATATGGTCAACAGGGGAATGGATCACACTCGAATGAGTGAACAAATCTCTGATGCCAATTGAAATTACCCAAGTGCCTCTGTAACGCAGCGAAAATATCTACCAATTCACTCAACAAATCGGTTAATAATCAATTATGCAACAATTTGATAAATAATCAAATACATAAAATAAATGAAGTGCGTAACACCAATTTTGGTTACAAAAGGAAACCCTTTGAAAAACTTTTCAAAGGTAAAACCCTACGAGGCTGCCAAACTCAGGAAAGTCAATCTTATTATTTGAAAATCAATTATAAGTAAATCACAATTACAAAACTTTTATAACTTGACTCTCTTACTTGACCAGACAAACGGCCCGTTTTTCTTTTACCGTAGTAGCAGTAAGAACCTTTGGCGATCTTCAAACTTTTGACTTCCCTCCTGGAATTTCAGTGGCTAAACTCGATCACTTCCACTCTAACATGGAGTAAGCACGCACTCAAAGAGAGAAAGAGAAAAACACTAGAAAATTCTTCTCAAGAATTTTATCACACTCAAGCTCTTGGATCTCTCTTAGATCTCCAAACTCTCTCAAAATTAACTGATCCAAAGATACAATCCTCAGCCAAAATCATCAATTAAATAAACAGCCCAGTATTTGATCTGTAGTAGAACTCTACTGACGGACTGAGTCTGTTAGGAATTTCAGGTGCAATAGGAATCTGCTGACGGGAGGACTCTGCTGGGAATTAACTTGAAGCGTCTGTTGACACCTGGCACTGAGTGTTCTCATCAGATATAGTTTCCACTCAATTGGATAATTCCATGCTCCTTGAATTTTGGATACACACTCTCATGACTTATCTAAGATATTATCTAATAACTGCATAATTCAAATTAAATGTTCTTAGATAAAGATAAAATATTTACATTCATTCAATCTCAACAATCTCCCAGCTTAAATAAATCTCTATCGTCCTAGTCATCTAATCTTAGCCAACCACTTTTACATTTAGATTTTTGATCAACAATTAATCTGCCTGCAATACTTTGATGGTTTCATTACTGGTATTCAATCATGCATTCTTATGGGTGTAATTACATAACATGCCTCTTGGCTATATGAACTATACTGTTGGTGCTCAAGTTCGCAACACAATTGGCAACGTTATTCATGTGGATGTGGATGATAGTGGACATAGTTGGGAGAAGTATTTACGGATTCTTTTGGAGATTGACTTATCCAAACCACTAGCATGTGGGACCATGGTTTCCTTGAAAGGGCATCAAGTTTTTGTGTCCTTCCAATATGAAAGATTGCCACGTTTCTGTTTCTCATGTGAAATCATTATGCATGGGGCTTCTGGGTGTATGGCACCATCTATTTCTTCCACCACTAATAAGCATTATGGATCATGGCCGAGGGCTACTAATTCTTGTGGTGAAATGGGAAAATTCATTCCTGGAAGGTCAGGACAACCTCTCAACATGCAACATGGATTGCAGTTATCTTCTTCCAGCCTTTTAGGAAACTGTAATGACAGTTATGTGGCAGTTGACTAGAAGAAAGTGATGTGGCAGCAGTTTATTTCTCAACCAGTGACTGGGATTGGCTGTTCATCAGAAACCATAACTGATTTATCTGCAAAAGAAGTAACTACCATGCCTGATTTTGCAGTGAATCCCCAAAACCCATTTGTTCCAACAGATAATCCTTCCATTGATTCTGATCCCATTACTGATGGTAGGATGGCAGCTGATTTGTTGAAGACCTCAGTGGATAAAGACAAACATGCTGGATCTTCTTCCTTGTAGAAATTGAAGAATAAGGTCAGAGTGTTTGTTGATCTTAATGATAAACACCATTATGAATTTAACACTGCCACTCGAAAAAGAAAGTTCTTACTTATTGATAAACCAACTAGTAATCAAAAGATGAAGTTGACTAGGAAGCAAAAATCTTTGATTTTATCGACGGAGGTTGGAAGACAACCTTGCTGGGAAAAATGAGGCTTTAAGTTGGAACTGTCGAGGGCTTGGCAACTCTTGAACAGTTCATGGAAACTAGAATACATAAAATAAAGTTGGGTAAGTTGGGTAAAAAGCCTAATATATTAGTTCTCATGGAAACTAGAATACATAAAATAAAGTTGGGTAAGTTGAAGTATGGTTTGGATTTTCAAAACTTATTTATTGTGGATGGCTTTGGATGTGGGGGTGGTCTTGCTATTCTATGGATAGATGACATAGAGTTAGAATTTCATAGCTTCTCACATAGACACATCAACTGCTGGATTGCAAATAACCCCAACCTTCCTTGGATGCTCACTTGTTTTTATGGCCGTCCTGTTACTGAAAAAAGAATGGAAGGTTATAGTATCCTAAGACATCTTCATTCATTAAATCCTGGCAAGTGGGTTTGCATTGGTGATATTGATGAAAAATTATTCCATAGTGAAAAGGAGGGTGGTGCTCGAAGGAGTGACAGACAGATCAATTTGTTCAATGATGTTTTATATGACTGTGGACTTCATGATTTGGGTTTCTCTTATGGGAACTTCACTTGGTCTAATAATAGGACATATGACTACTTTACTAGAGAAAGGCCTGACAGAGCAGTAGCATCTACCAACTAGTGTGATGATTTTGGAGAGGGGGATATAAGGGTATTGCCTTTTGTCACTTTTGATCACTATCCTATTTTATTTTTTGTGGTACAACAACATAGTCACTCAGCCCCTACCAAAAGATTGAGCAGATTTGATGCTAGTTGGTCTTCTTATGAGGATTGTGGTTAGGTTATTAAAAATTCTTGGAGGCAAGCATGTGACTCTTATGGTTGTTTTGACTCTCTTTCACAGAAGCTTGGTTCTTGCATGAGAACTTTAAAAAGATGGGCACGAGGCAAATGTCTAATTTCTTATCAAGCATTGTAAGAGGAGCTTCAAAGGTTAGAGGTTTTGCATAATACTTTG
>QEOT01009181.1:151548-215874 GCA_003123785.1 Pterocarya stenoptera
TCAATTATGCAACAATTTGATAAATAATCAAATACATAAAATAAATGAAGTGCGTAACACCAATTTTGGTTACAAAAGGAAACCCTTTGAAAAACTTTTCAAAGGTAAAACCCTACGAGGCTGCCAAACTCAGGAAAGTCAATCTTATTATTTGAAAATCAATTATAAGTAAATCACAATTACAAAACTTTTATAACTTGACTCTCTTACTTGACCAGACAAACGGCCCGTTTTTCTTTTACCGTAGTAGCAGTAAGAACCTTTGGCGATCTTCAAACTTTTGACTTCCCTCCTGGAATTTCAGTGGCTAAACTCGATCACTTCCACTCTAACATGGAGTAAGCACGCACTCAAAGAGAGAAAGAGAAAAACACTAGAAAATTCTTCTCAAGAATTTTATCACACTCAAGCTCTTGGATCTCTCTTAGATCTCCAAACTCTCTCAAAATTAACTGATCCAAAGATACAATCCTCAGCCAAAATCATCAATTAAATAAACAGCCCAGTATTTGATCTGTAGTAGAACTCTACTGACGGACTGAGTCTGTTAGGAATTTCAGGTGCAATAGGAATCTGCTGACGGGAGGACTCTGCTGGGAATTAACTTGAAGCGTCTGTTGACACCTGGCACTGAGTGTTCTCATCAGATATAGTTTCCACTCAATTGGATAATTCCATGCTCCTTGAATTTTGGATACACACTCTCATGACTTATCTAAGATATTATCTAATAACTGCATAATTCAAATTAAATGTTCTTAGATAAAGATAAAATATTTACATTCATTCAATCTCAACAATCTCCCAGCTTAAATAAATCTCTATCGTCCTAGTCATCTAATCTTAGCCAACCACTTTTACATTTAGATTTTTGATCAACAATTAATCTGCCTGCAATACTTTGATGGTTTCATTACTCCTTTTGAACTGGTATTCAATCATGCATTCTTAAGGGTGTAATTACATAACATGCCTCTTGGCTATATGAACTATACTGTTGGTGCTTAAGTTCGCAACACAATTGGCAACGTTATTCATGTGGATGTGGATGATAGTGGACATAGTTGGGAGAAGTATTTACGGATTCTTTTGGAGATTGACTTATCCAAACCACTAGCATGTGGGACCATGGTTTCCTTGAAAGGGCATCAAGTTTTTGTGTCCTTCCAATATGAAAGATTGCCACGTTTCTGTTTCTCATGTGAAATCATTATGCATGGGGCTTCTGGGTGTATGGCACCATCTATTTCTTCCACCACTAATAAGCATTATGGATCATGGCTGAGGGCTACTAATTCTTGTGGTGAAATGGGAAAATTCATTCCTGGAAGGTCAGGACAACCTCTCAACATGCAACATGGATTGCAGTTATCTTTTTCCAGCCTTTTAGGAAACTGTAATGACAGTTATGTGGCAGTTGACTAGAAGAAAGTGACGTGGCAGCAGTTTATTTCTCAACCAGTGACTGGGATTGGCTGTTCATCAGAAACCATAACTGATTTATCTGCAAAAGAAGTAACTACCATGCCTGATTTTGCAGTGAATCCCCAAAACCCATTTGTTCCAACAGATAATCCTTCCATTGATTCTGATCCCATTACTGATGGTAGGATGGCAGCTGATTTGTTGAAGACCTCAGTGGATAAAGACAAACATGCTGGATCTTCTTCCTTGTAGAAATTGAAGAATAAGGTCAGAGTGTTTGTTGATCTTAATGATAAACACCATTATGAATTTAACACTGCCACTCGAAAAAAAAAGTTCTTACTTATTGATAAACCAACTAGTAATCAAAAGATGAAGTTGACTAGGAAGCAAAAATCTTTGATTTTATCGACGGAGGTTGGAAGACAACCTTGCTGGGAAAAATGAGGCTTTAAGTTGGAACTGTCGAGGGCTTGGCAACTCTTGAACAGTTCATGGAAACTAGAATACATAAAATAAAGTTGGGTAAGTTGGGTAAAAAGCCTAATATATTAGTTCTCATGGAAACTAGAATACATAAAATAAAGTTGGGTAAGTTGAAGTATGGTTTGGATTTTCAAAACTTATTTATTGTGGATGGCTTTGGATGTGGGGGTGGTCTTGCTATTCTATGGATAGATGACATAGAGTTAGAATTTCATAGCTTCTCACATAGACACATCAACTGCTGGATTGCAAATAACCCCAACCTTCCTTGGATGCTCACTTGTTTTTATGGCCGTCCTGTTACTGAAAAAAGAATGGAAGGTTATAGTATCCTAAGACATCTTCATTCATTAAATCCTGGCAAGTGGGTTTGCATTGGTGATATTGATGAAAAATTATTCCATAGTGAAAAGGAGGGTGGTGCTCGAAGGAGTGACAGACAGATCAATTTGTTCAATGATGTTTTATATGACTGTGGACTTCATGATTTGGGTTTCTCTTATGGGAACTTCACTTGGTCTAATAATAGGACATATGACTACTTTACTAGAGAAAGGCCTGACAGAGCAGTAGCATCTACCAACTAGTGTGATGATTTTGGAGAGGGGGATATAAGGGTATTGCCTTTTGTCACTTTTGATCACTATCCTATTTTATTTTTTGTGGTACAACAACATAGTCACTCAGCCCCTACCAAAAGATTGAGCAGATTTGATGCTAGTTGGTCTTCTTATGAGGATTGTGGTTAGGTTATTAAAAATTCTTGGAGGCAAGCATGTGACTCTTATGGTTGTTTTGACTCTCTTTCACAGAAGCTTGGTTCTTGCATGAGAACTTTAAAAAGATGGGCACGAGGCAAATGTCTAATTTCTTATCAAGCATTGTAAGAGGAGCTTCAAAGGTTAGAGGTTTTGCATAATACTTTGACAGCATCATCTGTTGAGGAAGTACAACAACTACAAAGGGGCATAACCAACATTCAGGAGAGCCTTCATCTAAAGTGGAAACAGAGGGCTAAAGTCCATTGGCTACAACATGGAGATAGAAACACAAAGTTTTTCCATCTATGTGCAAGTCAAAGAAAAAAGAGAAACAAGATTTTACAGGTGGAAGATGTATATGGACTATTGCATACTACCTCAACTGGGATAGATAGTGCCTTTACACAGTTCTATCAGTCTCTTTTTCATTCAATACGACATTCTCAGATTGGTATTTGTTTACAAGACCTGAACCCCAAAGTGACTCCAGAAATGAATGTAGCCTTGCTACAATAGTTTACTGAGGAGGAAGTTAGAGTTGCTGTTTTCTAGATGGGACCTTACAAAGCTCTTGGTCCAGATGGATATGGAGCCTATTTTTATCAAGATCACTGGCTAGTAGTTGGTAGTGAGGTTTGTAATGTTGTTTTATACTTCTTAAATTCCAATGCTAATATTGAATCTATCAATTTCACTTATCTGGTTCTGATTCCAAAATCTAATAACCCAAAACATGTTTATAGATATAAACCAATTAGTCTTTGTAATGTTTTATCCAAAATCATTACAAAGATGATCACTAACAGATTGAAACCCATCTTGCCTACACTTATTTCACAAAATTAGTGTGCATTTGTCCCTGGTAGACTCATTACAAATAATATTTTGGCTGCTTATGAGACTTTTCACACCATGAATACCCAACTCCATGGTATTCAAGGATACATGGCTTTGAAGTTAGATATCAGCAAAGCCTATGACAGGCTGGAATAGACATTTATAAGGGCTACGATGTTCAAAATGGGGTTTGTACCACAAAGGGTTGAGTTGATTATGAACTGTATCACCACCAAATCCTTTTTTGTTTTGGTTAATGGATCTCCTCAACAAACGTTTAAACCACAGAGGGGTTTGAGGCAAGGCTTTCCTTTGTCACCATATCTCTTTATTATATATGCTGAAGTTTTAAGTTCCCAATTACTTGCAACAGAACAAAAGAAGATCCTAATCGGGGTACAGATTGCTAAAGGAAGAATCACAATGAACCATCTTTTCTTTGCTAATGATAGCCTCCTTTTTTGTAAAGCAAACATGCATGAATGGGCTACTTTGAATCAGATCCTTGGTTTCTATGAAGCTGCTTCTGGACAGCAACTCAATAGAGACAAGACTTTGTTTTTCAGTCGAAATACAAGATAAGCAACTAGGAAGTATCTTATAGAGGTGGCAGGCTTACAAGCTTCATTTAATCTGGATAAATACCTAGGCCTTCCATCACTTATTGGCAAGTCTAGAATAAATGCTTTTAGAGGGATCAAGGAAAGAATGGGTAAAAGGATTAGCAATTGGAAAAATAAGTTCCTCTCTCAAACTGGAAAAGCGATTCTTATTAAAGCTATTTTGCAAGCAATGCCAACATATAGTATGAGTGTTTTTATGCTGCCAAAGTCCCTTTGTAAGCAACTTCAATCCTTTCTTGCAAACTTCTGGTGGGGGCATCAAGACAATCAATCCATAATTCATTAGAGGAATTGGAAGTCAATGAGTGTTAGTAAAAGGAATGGTGGAATAGGCTTTCATGAATTACACAGTTTTAATCTTACTCTTCTGGCTAAGCAAGCATGAAGATTCATTATATATCTTGATTCCCTATCCAACAGGATTTTTAAAGCCAAATATTTCCCACATCATATTTTATTTCGAGCTGAATTAAGCCTCAGACCCTCATACAGATGGAGGAGTATCTTCCATTCTATTCCCTTGTTGAGTGAAGGCCTTAGGTGGAAAGTAGGGGATGGCTTACAAATTCGAATTTGGAAAGACAGATGGATTAATAGGGACTTTTCTTGCAAAATTCAGTCTCCTATTTCTGTACTCAATGAGGATGCTATTGTTGCTGAATTAATTGACTCTAACACAGGGTGGTGGAACTTGGAATTAGTTCATAATATTTTTAATGAGAGTGATATCAAGGGAATACTGAAGATACCTATTGGCATCATGCCTGTTGCAGACAAACTGATATGGAGGGGAACTACAACTGAGCGTTTTTCTATTAAGAGTGCTTGCCATCTGCATAGGCAACTCTTAACATGGTTAGATGGTGCATCTTCTACTCAAGGCGTACATGAGAAGATTTGGAAGAGATTGTGGTCACTACAAACATAAAATGGAGTGAAGATATTCATGTGGCTTGCATGCACTGATGCTTTGCCTATTAGAGTAAACTTACAAAAAAGACTAGTCATCTTTAAATTTGTATGCCCTGTTTGCTTATGGACATGCCCTTCAGCAAGGGATGTGTGGTTGCTAGGTTTAAGAGCAATCCAAAAGGCCTCAATAATAGCAATTGATTTTTTCAGGATTTTTGAGCAGCTGTCAGATCGACTGTCAAGACAGGATTTGGTGTTTTTTGTTATCTTGGCCAGGTTTATTTGGTTCAGAAGAAATACACTCATACATGATGGTTCTTTCCAAGAACCAGCCATGGTTTACAAGCAAGTTGTTACTACTTTTGAGAATTTCCAAACTGCAATGCAACAACAAACACTAACTAGAATTCCTCATCAACAGACTGCACTTCATTAGGAAACTCCTCCACCACATTGGATTAAAATTAATTGGGATGTGACAATTAGAAATGAATGTGATAAGATTGGTATTGGAGTCATTATTAGAGATGATATGGGTTATGTTCTTGGTAGTTAAATGCAACCCAAGTTCTGTTGTGTTGATCCAGGCATTGTAGAAGCTAAGGGTTTACTTTCTACTGCTAATTTTTGTGAAGAGCTGGGTTTGAATTATGTGCTTTTTGAAGGGGACTCAAGTCAAGTGGTGCAGGCAATGACTGGCTTAAGGGAACACATTGCAAGGAAATTTCAATGTTTTGTTTCTGATATGTAGCAATTACTGGCTAACACTACATGGACAATTCTTTATGTCAAGAGGGAACTTAATGGTCCTGCTCTCCAATTGGCACAACAGGCTGTGAATATGGAGCATGAACTAATCGATGTTGAATGTGTAGCTGATTGTATTAAGAAAATTGTAATGGCTGAAGGCCATGTTTTATGATTGATGCAAATTATGGTTTGATGTCAAAAAAAAAAAGAAAAAAAAATCCCAAAACAATAATAATATTAAAAAATAATATTCTAACAATATTTTATTCAACTTATTTAAAACCATCTCTTTTAATCTCAGTATCCAAACGAGCTCTATATGTTATTCTATTTACGAATTTTACAATTTCATTGCACCATGTTTGCAACTTGCTAGTACTTCATGAACCAAATGCCTAAGATTTTTTTTTTTTTTTTATAAGTCTGAATGCCTAAGAAATTAAAACCTTGTTTGTTTTCAGCACCCTAAAATTTTTGCATCAAATACATCAATTATGTTGTATTGACATGAATAAGTGCTCATGAGGATCTTGGAGTTGGGATGCACAATAGGCCATGTGCGAGGTGAGTAACATCTGCTACAAGTAACTTTCATCGAAAGAAAAAAATAAAAAATGTATTAAAAACTAGTCTTCAAGTCTCATCATGATGGTGGATTCTGCTTAACCTAAAACTTGTCTAGGAATCAATACCCCAAAATATCTAGTTCCCTACTCTATTTTTTATCCATTTCTTGTTTGCCATGCTATATATGCACCATACGCATATGGAAGTAATCTAGTTTTCTCGTAAGGTGATTGATTTTGTTATTTCTTTGTTCTATTGATGAAACAACTAAACCCATGTATCTTTCCTCCCAAACCCACATTTTTTCTTTAACTTGTTCTAGCACCAAAGGGAAGGCACGTAACAACGATCTCACTGCATTTTCCCTTGATCCCCCGTCACTTTTTCAATCTTTCGTGCCCATAACACTCTGGTATTTGAACTGGTCATGGCAGATCCTTAAGCGGAGCGCTTAGAACAACATATGGCGAATTTTGGAAGTATCATGGAACGACTCACGAAAAAGTTTGAGGAGATCAGTGAAAAGATAGATTCCCTTGCCAACAAAAGTTTGGGTAACAGAGAATGTTCAGAATCACGAAATAGAAACTAAAGAAATGATAATGGAGTCCCTAACTCTGCAATATCCAAATTGTCCAAACTAGATTTCCCTAAATACAGTGGTTTGGATGATCTAGTGGTTTGGACCTTCAATTGGGGCGTTACATCTGAAAAGTTGAATTTTTCAAGTGGAACATTTTTTGAATGCCAAAAAACAGAGGAAGGCAAGCGACTACCCTTGGCGGCACATCACCTAAAGGGCAAGGTGTAGATGTGGTAACACTCTTCAAACACAGTGAAGAAATTACATCTTGGGAAGACTTAAAAAGGAGTCTTCGCATATGTTATGGCCTAACCATGTTCAAGGAACATCTTGTCATGTCAACAAGCTGCGATAGACAAGAACGGTTTGAGATTACTAGTTAGAATTTGAACAACTTCTTAGTGGGTTGGAGGGTTGGCAGCCAACCTTTAACTAGGATGTTTTATTAGTGACCTTAAAGAACCCACCCGAACAGATGTTCAAGTGGCTTGTCCAACATCCATATGGATGCAATCGAGCTATCCTGGTTATGAAGCTAGACATGGAAGAGACCAATACCAATTGATGCCAAATGACAAAACCTACAGAACCAATGCCCCTTCTACCATCAGTCAGTCTGTTAAGAGCAAATACACCTCTCATTCAACGCCTCAACCCCAATGAGTTATTATAAAGGTGGAAAAATGAGGCTTTCTTTTAATTGTGATGAGAGCTTTGCACTTGGGCATCGTTATAAGAAGTTATTCCTAATTGAAGGAATGTACACGGAAGGGGAAGGATTAGATGGCAAGAGCAAAGAAGGAGAACAAGCTAACTTCTCAAACGAGTCAGTGGTTTCAATACACGCAATTGTTGGGATGCGACACTACAAATCATGAAGATTCGAGGGTTGATACAAGGCCATGGGATCACTGTCCTGCTTGACTCTGGAAGTGTCCACAACTTTTTAAGTGCTTCCCTTGCTAATAAGATTGGGTTGTTCCCTCAAATACCCAAGGGATGAAGGTGATGGTTGCAAATGGAAAGAAGTTTGACTACAAGGGGCGGTGTGATGAGGTTTGACACCCTTTCTAGGGCACTCTGTCACTATTGAGTTTTTCTACTAGCGTTAGAGGGTTGTAATGCCGTTCTAGGCATACAAGTATTATGTACATTGGGTTTGATATGGTGGAATTTTGCGAAGTTGCTAATGAGTTTTGGGTAGAAGGGGGGGGGGGGCTAATAGAGTTGAAGGAGATTGGGGGACCGATGCATCAAGTGGTTGACAATAGGTTTGCAGCAAAGGAATTGTGTAATAAGAAGTGGTCTAGTTTTCCAGTTGTAACCCACTACACAAGAGGGTCCCAAAAACTTAGGCATTGATGACCTACATGACACCGGCATATCTTTTTAGTTTTTACATGATTACAAAGATATTTTTCCAGAACCAACTAGACTTCCACTAAACTGGTCCCACAACCACCAAATTCTATTGAAACCAAGTTTTGGGCCTATTAATGCTAGGCCATGCCAATGTTCGCACTACCAAAAGGGGGTGGGGGATTGAGAAGTTGATATCAAGCTTGCTACAATTTGGGTGGTAAGACCTAGTACAAGCCCCTATTCCTCACCAGTTTTGCTAGTTAAGAAAAGAGATGGCCCTTGGCTTTGTGTGGATTATAGAGCCCTCAACCAATCACGGTGAAGAACAAGGTTTTGATACCTATTATTGATAAGCTGTTGGACGAATTGGGTTGGGCAAGAGTTTTCTCAAAATTGGATCTTCGCCCAGGCTAACATTAGATAAGGATGCACATCAAAGATGTGGGACAAAGAACATTTTGAACCCACTTGTTCCTCATGATGTCATTTAGGCTTACCAAATCCCCCTCAACATTCTAGTCCCTTATGAATGATACCTTTAAGTACGTCTTGCGAAGGTACTTGTTGGTATTTGTGACAATATATTGGTTTATAGTCGATTGTGGGAGGATCATTTATCACACCTTTAGATTGCTTTAGACACCTTGTGAGCTAACTCGTTGTATGTGAGAATGGATAAGTATCAGTTTGGATAGGACCAAGTTAACTATTTGGGGCACTTCATCTCGGAATGTGGCGTGTCTATGGATCCAGAAAAGGTGTTGGAAATGACAAAGTGGCCCAAGTTAGCCTCCATTAAGGCATTACATGGTTTCTCAGGTTAACTGGCTACTACTGAAAATTTATTTGTAATTACAGCCAGATTGTGAATCCTCTTACACTGTTGCTTAAACATGATGTTTTCAATTGGAATGAGAGGCAAAAGTTGTCTTTAATCAATTGAAGCAGGCTATGACAATTGGTTCGGTTTTGGCCCTACTTGATTTCACCTGGCAATTTGTTATGGAATTTGAAGCATCTGGCTTCGGCTTAGGCAGAATCCAAATGCAAGATGGTCAACCTATCGCTTATTTTAGTCAAGACCTTCAAGGATGGAATTTGAGCTGCTTTACGTATGAAAAAGAGATCATGGCATCAGGAGCCACTATTCAAAAGTGGCGACCATACCTACTTGGAAATAGATTTATCATCCAAATTGACCAAAGTAGTTTATGATATCTTTGGGGTCAAACCATAGTTATTGAGGCGCAACAAAAATGATTGGCGAAATTAATGGGCTATGACTTTGTGATTGAGTACAAAGAAGGCTGTGAAAATTTGGCAATGAACAACGTTTCTAGGCACGAGGTGTATTGCCTAGAGGAGTTGCAAGTTTGTGCACTCATCATGCCTCTTCCCCTTTGGACGAAACCCATACAAGAGGAGGTGTTGACTGATCTTGAGTTACAAAAATTGGCAAGAAATACCCAAACCGGAGAGGCAATCGGGCCAAGAAGCTTTAGATTGGCTCCAATCTTCTACAAGGATTGAATTTACTTCAGAGCTAATTCATAGCTAACATAAACCATTATCAGTGAGTTTCACTCGGGCACCCAAGAGGAATTTCATAAGATGTGGCAACAACTTGAGGCAGTCTTTTATTGGTGCAGGGCGAGGTCTCAGATTAGGGTCTTGATCCGTGGTGGTGAAGTCTGCCAACATCATAAGAGTGAGCATACTAAGTTTGCTGGCTTTCTTCGACCATTGCGCTGTATGGATAGACATCTCCTTCATTACTAGACTTCCTAGTTCCAAAGGAAAAAAATGTGATTTACGTGGTGGTGGATAGGTTGTCTATGTTCACCCACTTTGTACCTTTCAGACACCCATTCTCAGCAGCACTAGTGGGATAAGGTTTTTTTTTTTTTGTCCCCCACAATGTGTTTAAATTGTATGGTTTAGCCACTTCCATAGTAAGTGACCAAGACCCCACCTTCACTAGCAATTTTTAGTAAGAGCTCTTCCAACTACAGGGTCGCAAATTCAATTTTAGCTCCTCTTATTACCCTGAGATGAATGGGCAAACCGTAGTCTCAACCGTACTCTCGAGATGTATTTGCAACATTTCACTAGTTCCACACGCTCTACGTGAGTCAAATGGCTTCCTTGGGTTGAGTAAGTTTAAAACACTAGTGTTCACTCAAGTACAGATTGAACCCCATACGATGTGGTGTACTGTCAAGCTCCTACTTTGCTTGCCAACATGGCAGGCACCGTGAGAGTGAAAGGTGTAGCACAAACCTTATTCTGACCGAGATCAATTCTTTAAGGATGTGCGCTTCAGACTATTACTATGTTCCATTTTGCATTCTAGAAGGCATAGGGCAGGTCACCTACTAGGTTGATATTCCTGCTAGCTTCCGTGTCGATCCAGTCTTCCATGTGTCCCTCCTCAAGCAAAAGTTGAGTTTTAACATTTTAGTCAACACTAAACTTTTGGAAGCCCCTTCCATGCACCCATAAGTTCAACCTCAGGCTGTTTTAGCTTATAGGGGCAAAGATGCCAAGGCTGAGGTTCTCATCCACTGGAATGATAGCATTCTAGTAGATGCTGCATAGGAAAATGTTGCCTCCATCAAATTACACTTTCCAGAATTCACCATTGAGGACAAGGGACGTTTTAATGGGGGAAAGAGTGTTACAAGCTCTTAATAATTAAGGAAAACTGCATGCAAGGTAATTACAACCAGAACCTATTTATTTTGATCCGACAATTGTTGCCTTTATATGGAAGTCAGTCCATTCATTTGTCTTTAATTTGGTTGACTTGGTTATCTTGCTATTGAGTAAGGAGAACGAGACTATAAGTAGTATGTCCATTGTCATGTTCTTTTTAATAATCATTATGCAGAAAATTATTCTCAAACCCTAGGTTTGATAGAGGCGGGTTCCTCCCTAACCCTAGGTTTGACAAAGTCTCCCTCCCTCCATATATCTTCTCCATCTCATTTATTCTATTTTATTATATTTTCTACACATGCAATTCTGTAAGCCAAAAAGGCTACAACCTTTCTTTTGGTGTTTTTTGAAATGTAAAGACATTGAGTGATTAAATTAGTAACTATTATTTTCTTGGATTTGACACAATGTACAAGTGTTTTCATTGGATGTTTGTGGATCTTAAAAAAACTCTTGGCTAAAAATGACTTATATTGCTATGGTAGTGGTGATAACAATCTAGATTCTGGACAAATAAAGTTTGATAATTTTAAGCTTTATTGGAATCCATTTGCATCACAAGGCTCATGGGCTGACATAAGATTCTAAGAGATAGTTTTCTCTTGTTGAATTAATTCAAAGAATTAATTTCACATCGATGCAAAAATGAGACTAGAAAAGATTCTCTTATACTCTTATATGGTAGTATAGGGCTGTGGAGTAATCTACATGCCCTTATACTCATTTATAGGTTTAATTTGTCGGCGTTTAAACAAATGGTATGTTTTCTCATAAGAGAAGATTGCAGACATGATGTTGTTGACTTGCAATTGACCTATTTATTAATCGTGTCTTATTAGGTCAATTCGTTTTGACACAAACTCATTTATATCAAACTTAAACCCGGTTATTTTGTGTTGTATTCATGTTGGTTTATAGATCGTGTCATATATCACCAACTCTAACTTTATGTGTATATCCCTTCTACGTCTCAAGGTCCTAGAGTTCGGTCAAATATCTACGAAACTTCTATCCCACAGACTTATAGAGAACAATTTCCTCAAGTTCGGCATGGTTTGAAGTGGGAGAGAGAAAGACTTATGTGGGACTCACTTCATCATGTGTCTATCTTTTTCAAACTTAAAACGCGTAAGTTTAGATAAGAACATAAGGAGATCTTGATTCTAAACTTATGAACAAACAATAGAGGTTACAAGAATTTGAATGCCAAAATCATCTTGTTTGTCTACCTAATAAGCTAATACAAATTTAATCCTCTTGCAATAGACAAAAACCACAATGGCATTGACAGATTGTCCCTTCCAAGGGAATAGGGGGGCAGGGGGGTTTCGGAAGTGATCATGAGGGGTAATGGGTTGTTGACTTTTTCTTTCATCACCATCTCAAACAACTTCATCTGGGTTCAAAGAATTGAGGTGTTGCCATAGCAAGTTCAGAAGCCTAATACTTGGCTCTTCAAAGTTTTGCAAAATAGTTCTTGGCTTTCTTTGTGAATTTGTCTTGGTACAACATTCCTCATTAACTTATCTCAGAATATTATTTTGGATGAATTCAGCAATAATTAAGCGTTAAGAAGAAAGTGTTCTTGAACTAACTCTGAATTTTATAAATTGGGCGAATAATGTTTATTACTTTAACATATCAGTCACAAATTGCATGCTGTTGAAGCTGTATCTTAATTTCTCAGAATGCAGCTTTTGTTTCTGAAAGCTATAGCCTGAATTACTCACATTCAAAAGAGAATATCGATCCATGCTCATCTTGCATCCTTTCTTTGGTTGGCACGAAATGAAAATGCTGCAACTCTCGACCTCAAAATTATCCACTGCTTTTGATGGTCTTCATATATTACATTAACATCAACATCATCACAGTTTTCTTCTTGCACAGAAAGTTTTTATGCCAACTATAATGCTAGTAATTACAGCTGCTATAACAACAAGCAGACATATCGCTCCACGATATATAGAAAAAAACAGATCGATGTCAACATCAGATAAAAAATAAGAAGATTTGTTGAGACCTAGGAACTTTTTGGAGGTTTTTGGTTTTGTCATATTTTTCTTGGGGTTTGTAAAATAGTAGATTGAAGGTGCTTCTCAATATTTTTTTGGACAAAGCATGATGGGTAGGTTATGGGTTGTGTTCTTTCTTTTCTAGGATTTGCATGCTCTCTATCTAACTTTAAAGGGATCTCGTTTTTCATTGCTGTGTTTCTTATCAGGAGGGAGGCTGTTGCATGCAATTCTTTAAGCCGAAAAGGATACAGCCTTTCTTTTGGCTTATTTCGAAATGGAAAGACATTGAGTTCTAAAATTGGTAACTATTCTTTTCGTTGGACGCTTGTGGATCTTAAAACAATTAATATCTTAGCTGAAAATGACTTTATGGAATCAATTTGCATCTCGAGGCTCTTGGGCTGCCATAAGATTATAAGTGACAGTTTTCTCTTGTTGAATTAATTAAAGGAATATCACATCAAGACATAAACGACACACTGGAGAAGATACAAAACTAATAATTAATGGTAGTATATGATGGTGGTGGAGTAATCCACTTGCCCTTATAATTCTTATATAGTTTTAATTTGTTGGCCTTTAAAACAATAGTTTTCTCAAAGAGTAATACTAGATACAATTATGGGTTGTGCAATTGCTACAGACTCCTTGTGAAAAAGAGTAGGGTCCGTCATTAAAAAATTAATATTTTTTTATGTAGATTTCATATTTACTCAATTTTTTCAAAATGAGTGCATGGCGCTTGCACATTATATGACTGCAATATAATTCCTCTTTGTGCAAAGAGATGATAACATACATTTTATTCTTTGGCATTAAAATAGCTAATTTAGAGGAGTTAATCTCTATAAATAGCCTGCAAACACTTCAACTTCTTCACGCCAAATACTACCAAAACAAGAAAGGGAAAAGAAGATGAAGAACCATATTTGTTCTATAGGCTTTGCACTCTTAATCTTTCTTCTTCTTACCAAGTGGTCAGGTGCTGAAGCACAAACTTGCAAACCCAGCGGTAAAATAAAGGGGAAAACGACTCCTCATGGACAATGTAATAAAGAGAACGACGCTGATTGTTGTGTGCACGGGAAGTCTTACACCATTTACAAGTGTTCACCACCGGTGTCGAGCCATACAAAGGCCAAGTTAACCATCAACAACTTTGAGAAAGGTGGGGATGGTGGTGGACCATCGGAATGTGACAATAAGTATCATTCAAATAACACTCCCGTGGTGGCATTGTCAACAGGATGGTTCAACAGTAAGAAGAGATGTTTGAATTATATCACAATCCATGCCAATGGTAGGAGTGTCAAGGCCAAGGTGGTAGATGAGTGCGATTCTACCAGAGGATGTCCTAACAACATTGTTGATGGCTCTAAAGCGGTTTGGAAGGCTTTGGGAGTGCCAGAAAGTGAATGGGGTGAATTAGATATTTATTGGTCTGATGCTTAATTTCGTCACAATTAACATATACTAGGTTTGTTGTGATTTATATGTTTGTGTATGGTATTACAATAAATAAATGTGCGTCTTTCTTTAATTAGTTTTGTTTTGCTTTTGTGTTATTCTAGAGTATTTGTTATAATATTTACTATTTTCACAGCTAATTTACAGCTTGCACTATGTTTGCAAGTTCATGAACCCAAACAAAAACCAATTATTGTGCCATTCCAATTGTATTTTCTACACAGAAAAAAGTTTGATGTGATGCATTAATACTGCTTTGACATACATACATGTTGTTAGACATATTTCCAAAAGATCTTCCATATAACGTCCCTAAGACAGAAAATAAAATTGATACTAATTTTGTCTTAAAGGTAAAAATATCTTTATTTTGACTCTTTTGAGAATATCTTATCATATAGAAAGGTTGAAAGAAGAATGGAATAAGGGGAATGAAAACTCGTACGTGATATAAATCTACTTTTAGTAAGAAAAAAGATCATTTTAGCATGCAAGAATTGACATGAAATTTTGTGAAAATTAAGGTAGTGGGGACCCTAGAGATTCATAGATTTCCAAACTGGTCTATGCAGGGATGAAAAAGTTATCGCAATGATCTTCTTGGTAACTTGTGTGTCCACCTAGGAGTAGTGTTACCCCTATTGGGTGGCTCTTTTTGTTTTTTTGTTTTTTTGTTTTTGTTTTTTTTTTTTTTAATTTCAAACAATTTTTTCAAATAATGTAAAATACAGAGAATCAAATAATGAAAAATATTTCTGATTTTTCCAAAAAGGTAAAGTAGCATTACACTGTTTGTGTTTATATATAATCTAACAAATGCTATAGAAACAAGCTAAAATGTACACGTGCATACTTAAAGCAGAAAAAACTAAATAACTAAGTGCTTAATAATAAGCAAGTGACTGATATACATCTAATACTCTCCCTCAAGATGGAGAAAAAATGCTTAAGATTCCCATCTTGCGTAACAAAGCTGGAAAGTATTGAAAACCAAGTGGCTTTGTGAGAATGTTTGCCAGCTTAGAAGCAGAAGAGACATGTGATGCAGGAGGCCGTTTCATGCCCAATGATGAGTATTCCTAGGATTTGGGCAAGAGGAGGTAGATTTGGGCCAAAAGCGGCATATTTGAGAGAGGAACGACTTATCCCTCGATTGGGCGAGAAGACTTCTCTCTTGTTTGGGCGATGAGACTTATCTCTTAGTTGGTTGGGTGAGGAGACGTGGCAACATCCGTATTTTAACTATAACTTTGGATACAGGTGCTATAATCGCTCATATGACCACAATTCTGAAAGTTTAGTTAGAATATCAATTTTAGTCAACTCTTTCATTTTTTGGTTAATTTTCTTTTATGATAATGTTTATCTTTTGTAATGATTTTATTCCGAATTTTTAGGTTAGATCTTATTCATAATTGTCTTATTCCATATTTTATTGTTTGGCCATAATTACTAATTTGCCATTTTTTCGTTAGCTATTTAAGCCTGGCTTGTGGGCTTTAGAGACAAGATTTATTTTTTTTAGTAAAACCTTCATCTCAGAGTTTATCTGAAAATTTATCTCTATTTGCAATTTTTCTCAATTTCAATCTCTAAGTTCTGATTTTTAACTAGCCGTCAGAATAATCTTCTATTTTGATTCGGCGTCAACATATAGTGTTCGAATTAATCCAGCCTGAAGCTTCTCATGAATAAGATAGCAGTCAATTTCTTTGTGTTTTGTGCGCTCATGGAAAACAAAATTTACTGTAATATGAAGTGCAACCTGATTACCATAAAAAAAGAAAGGAAGCTTGAGGGTGAGAAATTGAAAAATCAGAGAGCAAAGAATGAAGCCAAGTAAGTTCATAAACTATAGAGGCCATAGCATGATACTCAACCTTTGCGGAAGATCTTGAGACAATGTTGATCATAGCTCTAAGGCCGTTTGGAAGGCTTTAGGAGTGCCAGAAAGTGATTGGGGTGTATTAAATATTTAGTGGTCTGATGCTTAATTTACATTTAATATATACTACACGTGAGTGAAGGTTTGTTGTGATTTATAAGGTTGTGTCTATGAATAAACGTGTCTTTCTTTTATTAGGATTGTTTTGCTTTTATGCGTTATTCCAGAGTATTTATAATATTTAGTATTTTCACAGCTTTACTTGCACTATGTTTGCAAATTCATGAAGTACCCTAACAAAAACTAATGATGTGGCATTCCAATTGTGTTTGCTACACAGACAAAAAGTTTGCTAGCATGTTTCCGAAAGTCTGCTGTGGTATAATGTCCATAAGACAAAAAACAAAACTGGCAATATGTATGTGGGGAATAAAAGCCAAAAATAATACTTACAATCTTCCATATACAACAAATTTGCTTGGCGATGAAAAATTGAGATTCTAGACATCAAAAACATTACTGGATCTGCACAATCTCAAGGCTATGATTGATTGCCCGGCCAAAAGATTCATAAGAATGAAAACCTTTAATATTCTTTTCGAATAAATTAAGGCAATTCCATAAAATATTAGATGCTTTCCAAATGATTCAAAAGTAGGGCTCCGTATATGGTGACATACGTAACACAGTTTTATAATAGGGTTTTTTATATTTAATTTGAACCGTTGAGTCGAGTTTTGTTCTTTTCCAAGATGCATGTAAATACCAAATCACCTTTCAAAGCAAAAGTACCGTATTTCCTCAAAAGACATGACTACACACATGTCCTACTTTGACATTAAAATATCTAGTTGGAGTAGTTAATCTCTATAAATAGGACACACAGCCACTACTACTTCTTCACACCAAATATAACCAAAGCAAAAGAGGAAAAAAGATGAAGAACCAAGTTTGTTTTACAAGCTTAGCCCTCTTCTTCTTTCTTCTTCTCACAAAGTGGTATGGAGTTGAAGCTCAAACTTGCAAGCCCAGTGGCATAATCAGGGGGAAAAAGCCTCCACCAGGACAATGTAACCAAGAGAACCACTCTGATTGTTGCGTGCAAGGCAAGCCTTACACTGTTTATAAGTGTTCACCCCTTGTGTCTAGCCATACAAAGGCGACACTAACCATCAACAGCTTTCAGAAAGGTGGAGATGGTGGTGGACCATCAGAATGCGACAACCAGTATCATTCTGACGATACTCCTGTGGTAGCACTGTCAACAGGATGGTTCAACAATAAGCAGAGGTGTTTGAATTATATCACCATCTATGGCAATGGAAGGAGTGTCAAGGCTAAGGTAGTTGACGAGTGTGATTCCACTATGGGGTGTGATGCTGATCATGATTACCAACCTCCATGTCCTAACAACATTGTTGATGCCTCTAAAGCTGTTTGGAAGGCTTTAGGAGTTCCAGAAAGTGATTGGGGTGGATTAGATATTTATTGGTCTGATGCTTAATTTAACATATACCTACATCTGAGTGGTGGTTCGTTGTGATTTATATGCTTGTACGTGTAGGATATTACTATAAATACAAAGGTGTGCTTATTATACTAGTTCTCTTTTGCTTTTCTGTGTAATTCCCTCATGCTATATAGTTACAATCTTTGCAATTTAATTGCAACATGTTTGCAAGTTTATTAACCGATTGTCTTAGAAATTAAAATCCTGTTAGCATATGTAGGCGCACAATGATATTACTCCGAATGATTATTTGATTTGAAGGTTCTTTACACCACATACAATTTATATGGCATAATTTGATTTTTAAGATTCAAATTTTAAAATTTATCTTTTAAATCAAATTATGCCATATGGATTGTATGTATTGTAAAAACCTTTGAATAAAATTATTTCGAGTAGTGCTACATGATGTGCTTAAAATTTTATCTACAAGACTTATTTGATTAGTTTTATTTTGAAAATTTGAATTTTGAATTTCAAATTTTATAGTTTTCAACATGATATCAATAGTTGATACGTGAAAAAGTAAGTTTTTTTTTTGTAAATTTCTCTTAAGTAAAGTTATCATTTTTCATAATTTTATGAGATCTTGATTATTGGGACAATAGGTGAGGGCTGCCACGTTTTAACTTGGTTTTTATTTATTTGTATTAATGTGTGCGAAATTAAATTTAAAACGAAAATAATAATTACTTACTAAGAAAGCTTTCCATTAATTACGCCAAGCTGATAATGCTAGGCGCTTGATAGTCAACTTACTCTACTTGAGAATCAACATGATGCCCTTTCTTTTGTCCCAGAGAATTATTGTGTTTATATAATTTTTTTTTTATTTTTTTATTTTTTATTTTTTATAAAGGACAAATATTTTCTCAAGATAAAATTAATTAAAAAACTCAACTCCAAATAAAAGTAATTGACACATCAGCTTATAAAATCACCAAGTAATTCTCTTTCTCCTAAAGCATCCTTTGCAATACCTCTCATCAATTGGCTACTCTATATACATACATACATACATACATATATATATATACATTTTCTTCCCAATTCTTCCAATGTATTGAATGAATTAGAATCTTTTTTTATAGTTTTGTCAATATCTAGAATGGCAAATTGATAAAGATATTAATAAACTCTTCAACATTTACTATTATATATTTAGAAGATCAGTACTCAATGTACAGCAACACAAATTGCATCTGTCACTCCCATTTATGTCTTAGAGCATAGCAAATCTTCCCAAAGATCTTGATCTCTTAGAACGACCATTAGACAGAAAATAAAACCGACAGTAATGTTGTCTTAAAGGTAAATATAATGTGGCAATGAGAGATATCCGCTATATACAAAGGCATTTTTTGAAAATTAGAGCTAGCTGATTCTCTATTATTAAAAAAAAAAACTAAAATACGATCAATACTTATAATCTTACGTACATAACAATACATATTGACATATCAGTTATATATATATATTTATTTATGATATGGTGAAGATTTTGAAAGTTAAGATTCGAAATTTGAATTTTTTTTTTCAACATGTATAATATTGTATGTAAAATTGTGCTACATCACATGTCCAAAACAACACCATGGTGGCCTTGGACCAACGCTACTTCTTGGGCGGCCTAAGTGGTGATTAATAGTTGATGGTGGCGACCCACGAGGTAGCCTTGGCAGGCCATCCCTTGAACTACTGTCCAATGTGTCAACCAGTGGTGGCCACCGGTCATTCGTGTGTGGCCCATTTTTTTCTTCTTTTTGTTTGTTTGTTTATTTTAATCTCTATATTTTTATCAAATATAATTTGACTCTCTTTTCTTTTGACATTTTTTATTTATGTTTTTAAGTTTGTTTTAGTTTTTTTTAAAGAATTTCGGTTATTAATCTTTTCTTCGATTTTAGTTTAATAAGTTTAATTTAAGTCAATAATTTTGAATTCAAGTAATTTTTTATTTATTTTGTAACTTATTTTTTCTATGGTTTTAATTTTGTAATATTTCTTGTTGACATGATGACATTATTGGCACTTTTTAGCCTTTTAAAACCTATATTCATTTTGTTTGTGATTAGTTTTTTTTTTTTTTTTTTTGAGTTAAAACCCTTAAACCATTCCATTATAAAAATGATGAAATACAAGGAGGAGGATCCTCCATAGTTACAATAAGATAAAAAATGGTAAGAGCATCTTTTGCAAGTAAATGGGCTATATGATTGCCATTTCTCCTAACATGAGAAACATCCCATTCAGCAAATGACCTTAGATAAGACCTGGTTTCACTCCAGAGCATGCTGGAGCTACTCAATACTTCTCTATCTTTAACCAACGCCTTTGTGACTTGCAAGGAATCACCCTCGAGTATGATCTGGTGCAACCCAATCTCCATTGCCAGTTTTACAGCTTGTAGAGCCCCATATGATTCAGCTAGTAAGGGGTCAGGGAAAAGCTTCTTCCTCTGCCTCATTGTTGCTATAATCTGTCTTGAATTGTTCCTAATTGCCACTACAACACCAACCATGCCGTTCAGCTTGTCTATTGCCCCATCCCAATAGACCTTGAAACAATTCCCTGGTGGTACTTGCCAGGAAACAACTGTGGAAGAAGTTTGGTTGAGATTGTTGCATTGGTCTGAAGGCTGCTTTGCCAGCATGTCTAACACTGATCGTGCCTCTTTTACCATGAGGTTTGGATGGGAGAATCCCTTCTTAAAGATAAAAGAGTTCCTCCACCAAATCTTCCTTGCTACCATCTTGAATTTCCTCTGCACTCAGTACCATGGTTAATGAATCAAATAATTGTATCATAGGATATCAAGGGATGGAACATTTCTGTAATCTTTTGGAACACTAACTCCACACGTCCATGGCTGCAACACAACTCCATAGAGCATGTTGGACAGTTTCTTCTTCTCTGCAGCAAATAGGGCATAGAGGGTCACTCACAATTTTCTTCTTAAACAGGTTGGATTGAGTTGGGAGAGCCTCTTGGCATGCTCTCCAGAGGAAGGTTTTATCTCCAGGTGGGACCTGCAACTGCCAGATCTTGTTCCAAACTTTCTTCATGCCATTACTGGTTGAGGCTTGGCCTTGGGTTGCCATCTCCCGAGCCTTTACCATGTGGTAGGCACTCCTTACTAAAAAGCAGTCATCCTTAGTCCCATGCCATATAATTCTATCCCTGGTATGCATAGCACTAATAGGAGTTTCTAAAATCAACTTAGCTTCCCTCTCCTCGAAAGTATCTCGGATCAATTCTTTTTTTTCATTCCTTAGTTACAGGATCTATTAATTCAGCAACTCTTGCACTTTCCTCTAAATTCTTTACTGGGCTGGTGACTTTTCTTGGGTTAGCTTGGTCTAGCCATTTATCTTTCCAAACAAGGATTTCAGACCCTGTGCCTACCCTCCAGCCTCTAGAACATGCCTGGCAGCCAACAAACTTCTCCATATATATGAAGGTTTAGATCCTACCTTTGCTGTTTGAAAGGTTAAGGATGGGAAATATTTGGCCTTTAACACTGTAGCTACAAGGGAATTTGGATCTTGGACCAATCTCCAACATTGCTTGGAGAGCATAGCAGTATTAAAGCATTCCAGGTCCATAAAACCCAAGCCCCCTTCTGATTTAGCTTGACCCATTCTCTTCCAAGAATCCAGTGAATTTTATGCTCCTTTTCTTGTTGGCCCTACCAGAAATTTTGAATGACACTATTGATGGACAGAAGTAGAGTTTTTGGCAGCTTGAAAACACTCATGGTATAGGTAGGGAGAGATTGGATAACTGCTTTTATGAAAATTTCTTTCCCTGCCTGTGATAGTGTTCTGACTTTATAATTGCTGAGCCTTGTTCTGATGTTATCCAGGATGCGTGTGAAAGAGCTTAGTCTATTTAGTCTATTTCTCCCCACCACCGAAGGTAAACCTAAATACTTTTCATACGACATAGCTGACCTCATACCAGCAATAGACAGAATATATTCTTGAGTGGGCCTTGATGTGTTGTGACTGAACATAATAGAGGTTTTCTCTAGGTTTAATCTTTGCCCTGATGCCATCTCATATGTTCTGAGCAGGTGGAACAACCTACCCCATTCAATTGCATTTGCCTTGCAAAACAGAAGGCTGTCATCTGCGAAGAAGAGGTATTCTAAGCTGGCCCCTTGTAACAGGAACCCCATGCAGCAGCCTGCTTTCTTCAGCTTTGTGGATTAAGTTGCTTAAGGCTTCAGCACATATGATGAAAAGATAAGGTGATAAAGGATCACCTTGTCTAAGGCCTCTAGTGGGAGAGAATTCAGGTTAAGGATTACCATTCACAAGGAGAGAGTAAGAGACAGTTTCTAAACACTTCATCACCAATTCCACCCATTTGCTGCAAAAACCCAGCTTATACAGGACTGCCCTTAGGAAACACCACTCTACCCTATCATAGGCCTTACTCATATCTAGCTTTAGAGACATATAGCCTTCTTTCCCTATCATTTTACATTTCATTGTGTGCAAAGCCTCAAAGGCAACAACTACATTATCAGTAATTAATCTATTCGGGATGATGCAACAAATGAGTGCGAACTAGAATTTGGATGAAGAAATAATGGTTTGAGATATCGTATTATTTCAGAGATTGCTGTGAAACTTTTGCTATTTTTTTTTAATCTCAATGGCTAATTCGAAGCAAAGGTCGAGAGCTCTTTGGTTAACTGAAGGAGACCAAAACACTAAATTGTTACATGCTAAAGCTTCACAAAGAAGGAAAAAGAATTGTGTATCAAAGCTCATGGATGATGGGGGTCAATGGATGGAAGGAGATCAATGTGATAACTTGATTATTAATCACTTCGCTTCTCTATTTACTTCTGCAGTTTCCCGAGACCAAGATGTCATTATTGACAAAATGGAGAGGAGGGTATCTACTGATATGAATGAGAATCTTGTTAAAGAATATACAGTAGGAGAAGTGCTGCAAGCTTTAAAAGAGATGCACCCTTCTAAAGCCCTCGGACCGGATGGCATGCCACTTTTATTCTATCAAAAATTTTGGCCTGAGATTGGGGAGTCTGTCACTGCTGCTGTTTTAAAAGCCTTGAATTCCTGTGAGTTTCCACAATCAGTGAATCACACGTATATTACTCTGGTTCCTAAGAAGAAATGTCCTCAAAGAGGTAGTGACTTTCGACCTATAAGCTTATGTAATGTTATATATAAGCTAATGTCAAAAGTAATTGCTAATAGGATCAAGCAAGTTTTACCTGCTGTCATTTCAGATTCCCAATTTGCTTTTCTACGAGGAAGACTTATAACTGACAATGTGTTAGTGGCCTATGAAGTGCTTCATTTCTTGAGGAGGAAGAAGAAAGGAAAGAAAGGATTCATGTCACTCAAGCTTGACGTGAGTAAAGCTTATGATAGAGTGGAATGGAGTTTTCTTGAAGCTGTTATGAGAAAACTAGGTTTCCATGACAAACTAATCCAGCTTGTGATGAAATGTGTTATGCCCCTTCTTTCTCTGTGTTGATTAATGGATCACCATCTGGTTTTATTACTCCTACAAGAGGATTGAGGCAGGGAAAAGTTTTACCTGCTGTCATTTCATATTCCCAATCTGCTTTTCTACCCGGAAGACTTATAACTGACAATGTGTTGGTGGCCTATGAAGTGCTTCATTTCTTGAGGAGGAAGAAGAAAGGAAAGAAATGATTCATGTCCCTCAAGCTTGACATGAGTAAAGCTTACGATAGAGTGGAATGGAGTTTTTTTGAAGCTGTTATGAGAAAACTAGGTTTCCATGACAAACTAGTCCAGCTTGTGATGAAATGTGTTATGACCCATTCTTTCTCTGTGTTGATTAATGGATCACCATCTGGTTTTATTACCCCTACAAGAGGATTGAGGCAGGGAGACCCCATTTCTCCCTACTTATTTCTCTTCTGCACTGAAGGATTGGTTAACTTGTTAAGAGCAGCAGGGAGTGCAAATTCTGTTTTTGGTATCTAGGTCTGTCGTGGGGCACCTAAGCTAAACCATTTACTTTTTACTGATGACAGTTTGATCTTTTGTGCTGTAGATGTAGATACAACCTCCAAGCTTCAATCCTTGCTTAATCAGTATGAGGTGGCTTCAGGACAACAATTAAATAAAGAGAAAACATCCATGGTTTTCAGTGCAAATGTTGATATGAACAAGAGGCAAACTATCATGAATCTTTGGGGTTCCTCTCAATTGCAACAGTATGAAAAATACCTAGGATTGCCTCCCTTGGTAGGCAGGTCAAAAACAAATGCTTTTGCTGATATTAAGCATAGAGTGTGGCTAAAGTTGCGAGGGTGGAAAGGAAACATGTTCTCTCAAGGAGGTAAAGAGATTCTGCTCAAAGCGGTTGCCTTAGCAATTCCATCTTATGCCATGAGTTGTTTCAAGCTCCCCACTAAGCTTTGTAGTGAGATTGAGATCATGATGGCCAGATATTGGTGGGGGTAATGAAAAGAGGAAAAGAAAGTACATTGGATAAGCTGAAAAAAGATGTGTCAATCAAAGGCTGTTGGAGGGATGGGTTTTAAGGATCTTTAGATTTTTAATATGGCTTTGTTGGCAAAACAAGCTTGGAGATTATTGCAAAATAAAGATAGCTTATTCCATAAAAAATATGTTGCTAGGTACTTCTCGGATGGAAACTTGTTGGATGCCTCTATTGGTGGAAACCCTTCCTATGCTTGGAGAGGTATATGGGAGGCAGAAAATTTAATGGTTCAAGGTGGTAGATGGAATGTGGAAAATGGAAGATTGACTCATATTCTAGATGATGCTTGGATTATTGGGACTCAAAATCTGAGACAGATGTTGTGTGATGGCAGTCTGAATCAGAGTGAACAGCAAGTCTGCCAACTTGAGGAGCATGTCTCTTCCCTCATTGATTCTACTTCAAACTGGTGGGATATCTCCAAAGTCAGAGCTCTATTCAATCCAAGGATGGCAGAAACTATTCTAAGATTGCATCCTAGTGCTACAGGTGAAATGGATAAGTGGATGTGGGAACATGAAAAGTCAGGTAACTTCTCTATTAAAAGTGCTTACAGATTTTAGCAGTACTAAATGCTCTTAATAGGGGTCAGTTCCCCGATGCCATTAATCACACTTTTATAGCACTTATTCCAAAGGTCAAAAATCCTTTCAAAGTAGTTGATTATAAACCAATTAGCCTATGCAATGTAATCTACAAATTGAACTCTAAGGTCTTATCTAATAGGCCAAAAATTTTCCTGCCCAAGATCATCTCAATTTCTCAAAGTGCTTTTGTTCCTGGAAGAGCAATTTCTGACAACATCCTGGTAGCTTATGAAATGATTGACTTCCTCAGAAGAAAGAGGAACGGCAAAACAAGATTCATGTCCCTCAAACTCGACATGAGCAAAGCCTATGATAGGCTTGAATGGCATTACTTGGAAGGTGTTATGCAGCAACTGGGATTATCTAGCAAATGGATACAATTGGTAATGACCTGTGTTAAAATTGTGTCCTTTTCCATCCTTATTAATGGTGATCCAGTAGGTCCTATTCATCCAACAATAGGTATAAGGCAAGGAGATCCATTGTCTCCGTACATTTTCCTAATGAAAACCGAAGGCCTCATCTCTCTACTGGATCAAGTTGCTACTGGAAATCTGATAAGGGGAATCAAAGTGTGTAGAGGGACTCCTGTGGTGAACCGCCTTCTATTTGCAGATGACAGCATCCTTTTTTGCAAGGCTACAAGCAGAGATAGTAGAGAGGTGCACAAAGTCCTTAAGATTTATGAGAGGGCATCAAGACAAAAAATCAACCGAGGAAAGACAGCTATTGTTTTTAGTAGAAATGTAACTCCATTTAAACAACAGCAAGTACTGTCTTCTTGGGGCACTTAGGAATTCCAGAATTATGACAAACACTTAGGCCTCCCACTAATGGTTGGAAAAAATAAGGAAAGGGCTTTCTTAGATATCAAGCATAAAGTCTGGTCTAAGCTTCAGCAATGGAAGGGGAAACTTCTATCCCAAGGGGGAAAAGAAACCTTGATTAAGGCAGTGGCTTTAGCAATCCCTACCTATGCCATGTCTTGCTTCAAACTCCCACTGTCCCTTTGCAATGAACTAGAACAAATGATGTCTAATTTCTGGTGGGGGCAGAAAGAGGAAGAGAGAAAAATCCATTGGGTAAGCTGGAAGAGGATGTGTGAAACCAAGAGTGATGGGGGTCTGGGATTCAAGAATTTGAGATTTTTTAATGAGGCCTTACTTGTTAAACAAGGGTGGAGGCTAATGCATCAAAGTGATAGCCTAGCTCATCAAATTTACAAAGCCAGATATTTCCCTAATACAAGTTTCCAAGAATCAAGCCTTGGTCACAGCCCTTCTTTTGCTTGGAGGGGCATATGGTCAGTCAAAGACAAGCTTATTCAGGGCTGCAGATGGAGAATTGGTAATGGCCCTACTACAAGGATATGGAAAGACTACTGGATCCCTGGTTGCAACAATATTCATCATGTGGGAATTCCAAATGGGGCTAACAACCAAAAAGTGAAGGAGCTAATTGACTTAGACATCGGATGGTGGGATGTGTAGAAAGTAAGAAGACTGCTGCCTCTTGACCCTGTTGATGCAGTGCTCAAAATCATCCTCAGTGCAGGAAACCATGAGGACAAATTAATATGGGATAAGGATAGAAGTGGTTGCTTTAGTGTGAGGAGTACTTACAAGTGGTTCAGAATGCAGGCTAGACCTATAACAGAAGGTGAAAGCTCCTCAAACAAACAAAACAAAAAACTATGGAAGCTAATTTGGAGAATGAAACTGCCCCCAAGGTAAAAGTATTTGCTTGGAGAACCTGCATTGAAGCCCTCCCCACGAGATGCAACCTGAAAACAAGGAAGGTAGTAGAAAATGAAACATGTCAACTATGTTCCTCAGCAGCAGAAATGACAGCTCATGCACTGTTTCAATGTAACTTGCTCCCTCACATGTGGGCTAAGCTACTACCGCAACTTCACACAGAGGCTCCTCATAGTGACATCAGGTAGTGGATTTATAGAGTACAGGCATCCAGCAACAGTGAGGCTCTAGAAAGGCCTTTCATGATAGCCTGGGCATGTTGGTATCGAAGAAACCTTTGGATCTTTGAAGAGAAACAACTCTCTCCTGAGGAAGCCATTAACTCAGCCCTTTCCCTCCATTGGACCTTCAAAGCCTCTAAAGATCTCAATATCAGCAAAGCTAGGAAAATTTCCCAATGGCAACCTCCTCCACAAGGTTCCATAAAACTCAATATTGATGGGGTTGTCTTTCATGCTGCAAACAAAGCAGGAGTTGGAATCATTGCCCGAGACTGGGAAGGGAAAGTCTTAATGGCAGTTAGTCAAAGAGAAGAAGCTGTCATGGAACCTCTGGAAATTGAATTACTATCGATACTAAGAGGCCTACAGTTCAGCATTTCCCTTGGCCAACAATCCCTATGCATTGAAACTGATTCCCTGCTTCTGGCTAAAGAACTTTCTAGCTCTAATCCCTCGACCACCAGCTACGGCAATATCATAACTGATATCCAAGAGCTCAAGGGTAGGTTCCTAAGCTATTCTATTAATCATATCAATAGAGAAGCAAACAGGGCTGCTCACAAGCTAGCTAGATTTTCAAGGAATGTACCAAACACTTGTGTATGGTGGGAATCTGTTCCCAATTGTGTTCTACCAGTCCTGTGGACTGAAATGCATCTGTAATACTCTTTTGGTGAATTAATGAGAAGGAGTTAAATTTCAAAAAAAAAAAAAAAAAGTGCTTACAAAATTTTCAAATAATGTTTAGGGTCTAATGATGGTGAGCCTTCGAATGGTGCCTTTTGAAAAAATTCTGGAATACTCTTTGGAGTTTAAAGGTACCCCATAAGGTCAAAGTATTTGCTTGGAGAGCATGTAAGGAGAGCCTAGCCTTTAAGGCCAATCTCATTAATAGAAAGCTGGATATAAGTGGACATTGTAGTTTCTGCCACCATCATATGGAAGACTTAACCCATGCTTTGTTATTATGCCCTCCTGTTCATGAGATTTGGGTTAAGAGATTTGATGTCTTGCTGAAAAATTTCCATTTCAGTCCTTAGGGTTTTATCTGTTTCCTATATATTTTTATACGTCCATCAACACTTTTCTTGCCTTTCAAACACAAGATCACACGGTGGTTCTCTTTCACTACCCCGCACAACTCCACTTCCATGCTCATGCACGTCTCTATTCACAAGTTAATTTCACAGTTCACGCACATCCTTCATGCTTTTATCGTTCATCTTCAACCCTAGATTAAGTTGCCGCTGCTGCCCTCTTCATTCACCTCGTTGCTGCCGTCTTCCCTATTTGCCACCATGCACAGCATCTCGGCCACCCACGGAGACGCTACTTAACCATCACTGAGAGTCAAGAACAAAACGAAACTACACCGTAGCCTCCCATGTAGTTGCACCCTCACAGCCTCCCTACAACCCATAGCCTTCGTTACGTCCAGCAGCCTTGCCACCCCGAAGCCAAGCTAACCACATCGCTGCTCCTCCCTCAGATCACCACCATACTCAGCCCACACGAAACCATAAGCACCTCTGTTTTGGCTCTAAAAAACAGAGTATTTTTGTCTCAAATACCCATTGCCCTTAAGCCACTACCCACGCAGCCACATAAGACGGCGCTGATAGCAGAAGACGCCGGAGGACAAGCCTCCACCATTAGACATTGCCCTGGGTGACCCTAGTCCATAGCACCCCGTCATACTCGGTGCGTGAGTCCTCCCTCTCGCCATGGTCTCTCTCTCTCTCCCTCTCTCTCTCTCTCTTCGTTCTCTCTCTCGCTCATCACTTTCTCTCTCTCAGTGTTCCACTGTCGTGTTTCAGCCACCTCCCATTCGCTTTCCCCACCGCGACCTCCTTCAGTCACGGTGAGCCTCCATCGCACGACTTGGGTCTATGTATACTTCCCTGCAAACAAAAAAGAAAACAAGAAAAAGAAAACATGGCTTATTGAGTTTTTACGTAAAGCTTTAGTTGTTATTACAATTTTGTCCTTTGAATTACAACAAGCATTTTTTTTTATGTTATTTTTGTAACCAAGGGTCTGTTTACAAGAATCAGTATATTATTTTTAGTGGGTCTAACACCACTTTATACTAGTACCAAAAATCTTATCTCATAGAAATATTTTTAATATTTAAGGTTTTAGTCGAAGAATTTAAGTGGATATCGATGGATTTGGAAAATGATGGTATTTTAGGAATTATGGAAATTTTAGGTTTTCAGGAATTACATTAGGTTGATTTCAGGTTTAAATATCGAAATACATGGCTAATTGGAAATTTATGGGAGTACGTGACTACTTTATAGGTGACAATCGATTTTTGTTTAGACCTGTCGTAGAGAATTTCTGAAAAGTTAGGAAGTCTAGGTAAGCGGAGATCCTATACTAGAGTTTGCATAAAAATAAAATGGGCTGAGGTTGATTTTTAAAAAACATGCATGCTTTGTTATGAAAAGAAATTTGAACTATCTAAGTTATTTGTTCTGTATTACTCATGAGATTCTGTTTAAGAATAAGGTATTTTCTGGCATGACTGGTGTAGACATGAGCTATTTTGACATTTTATTTTTAAACTATGTAAAAGAGAGCGAATATAAAATTTTGTGCATAAATTATGATTTTATGATCTGATTCTCTTATGTTCTGAAGATGTTTTGTACTTTGATATGATATGATGTGATTTTTGAAAACCTTTGGCATAACATTCTAGTTTTGTTTTTGTTCTGTTTTGACCTTACCATGGGTGTAAAACTATGGCTTCTATTAGGGTTGGTACCAACTTTTCTGTCTCCGGTGCACCCACTTTGGAAGTAAAGTAGTTTTTTGTGTGGTCTTTCCTGTGTGCATACTCGGGGCTTTGAGAATAATTAAGGGAAGATTCACATTCTGTTTCTACTTTGTTGGCTGTTGGGGTTTGCACAACCCTACCACGGGGGTTAAACATGATTTCTGTTATGATATAATAAGATAAGATATTTCAGTTTATGCTATGCCAAAGGGATTTTGATTATGAATATTTTTGAACTTTCTCTCTGATATTTTTTATAATATTCTGATTTTGCATTCTGAAAGAAAATGTTTTGTTCTGTATTCTGAACTCTGTAAATGCTCATGTTTATACACTAGTATATGTTCTCTACTTACTGAGTTGTTGATAACTCACCCCTTATCTCCAAACATTTTTTAGATAATTTTGATGGTTCAACTGGAGAACAAGAGTAGGAAGTTTTAGCAATGTGTGATGATCATAGAGGAATAAGTGCCCAAGGGTACAAGTACTTATTTGAGAGTCATAATTAGTAAATTGATTATTTTCGGATATTTTGATGTGTTAGGTTAAGGATATTTTCGAGTCTTTGGGGAGTTTTTAATTTATGTTATTGAGAATTTCTTTGTTGTCCCTATGAAAGAACATAGATATTTTGATTGAGCAAATGAATTAATATTTTATGAAGTTTTCTGAATTTTATAGTTGTGATATTGGAGATGATTTTAGGTAATATGAGCTAATTCTCTGGACCTCCAGGAATGGGACGTTACAGAAGGAGAAATGATGAAGGGAAGTAGAGATAAAAGAAGCCGAGGTGCAAGAGTGAGTGGGGATAAAAAATTCTCATTTTTTTTTGGACAAAACATGATAGGTTGGTGATTGGTTGTGCTCTTTCTTTTCTACGATTTGCGTGGTCTCTATCTAACTTTAAAGGAATCTTTGATGACTTGTTTTTCAATGTTGTGTTTCTTATGAGGAAGGGCTTGCATGCTGTTAGAAAGTTAAATATATAATAGAAAAAGAGATGGAGAAGAGAGAAGGAAAGAGAGAGAATTTGAAGATATGTCTTTGCTATTCTCAAGTGTTATTGAATATTATTCTCTACCATATTTAATTTATTATGTAAACCAATTAGTATTAATTGGTATCGTTGATTTATTGTCTCTTCATTCTTTCCATAAAAAACATAGCCTTCAAAGTCTCCTTCCCTCATTCTCTCTTCTCCATCTTTTTATCATTATTATATTTTCATATGGTATCATAGTAGAGGTCTTTTGTTCGAATTCTGTCTTTACACTTCAAGCCATTTAATTAAATGTTCTACATGTTGGACTCAATAATTGAGGGGGAGTCTAACTCACAATTGAAGAGAAGTTGTAAGAAAAAATATAAATAACAAAATCTACATTTTCCCATAAGCTTAAACTTTTGAGACAATTGGTATTTCACTCCTCAAATTCTCTCTCCCTACTTTTCTCTTCGCCATCTCCTTTTTTATTTTCTTTTTTAAGAGAACTCGATCCTAGTATTTCTCATAGAAATGTTTGTGTCTGTGCTCCATCTTTTTGTTTGACTTTGCTACTAATTACGTAGCACACCACGTCTAATTTGATAGTCCTTTAGCACTTGACATGTATGGTTCTTTAAATGCCAGGGGTCATAGGCCTGACATAAGATTATCGGTGTGGCCGACCGAGCGATTAAACAGAGAAGTAGGCTTAGCTTCATGTCGTCGGTGACGCTGTAAGAAATGGTTAAGCACAACAATGTTATCCCTAATGGGCACTTTAAAAGAAACAATGGCAAAATTCTGTAAAGACCTGGTTTAATCAACCAGCTTGGAAAAACAAAAGAAGAATTGCTCGCTAGAAGAAGGTTGTCAAAATTTTCCCCTGTCTTCTTGACCTCTTCGTCCTATTATACATGGGCAGACATTGAAGTATAACATGAAAGTAAGGGCTGGGAAGGGCTTTTCTCTTGAAGAACTGAAGGCTACTAACATCCCTAAGAAACTTGCCCCAACTATTGGGATAGCAATTGATCATTGCAGGAGGAATCGTTGCCTGGAGAGTCTTCAGGCGAATGTGCAGAGGTTGAAGATATTGGGAGTGGCACAGAGGAAGGCTAGGTGACTATGGAAAATAGAGCAATGGGAGAGAAAAACCAAATATTATTAGCTAGCTTTTATGTATACACAGTATGTACTATATATAGACTACAACATTCAATGGAGAACAAGAAATATTCTGACAGTGCTAACAATCCTAACAGAATGAAAGGTGGTAATAGAATGAAAGGTGGTGTACGTATTATTTCATCACTATATTTTATCTGGTGGAACCTTGGGTAGCAACATTTGTTGTGAGCTTAATAGCCTTTCGCAAGATGGAGAGTAAATATTGATTACTCCCATCTTGGACATCAATCGATTAAACGTTGGGGAGTGTATCAGTTTAGTAAGCAAATATGCTAACTAATCAAAGGAAGGGACGTGTGCAGTGGAGATTTGCCCAGCCAATATCTTGTCTCAATCGAGGTGGCAGTCGAGCTCAATGTGTTTCGTTCGTTCATGAAATACGGGGTTTGCAGCAATGTGCAATGCTGCTAAGTTATCACAATACAATGTGGCGCTTGCAGGTATGTCAATGCATAAGTCATGTAGAAGGTAATATTGTGAGTGAAAAGTGAGGGACTATAGATCATGTGATCTATAGCTCCAGTGTCAAGTATCCAAGTGGTGTCTGTGGCTGTGACCATTTGTCACGAGTGAGTGAAGAAATACCAAATACAGGAGGAGAATTAGAGATACTGGCATGGTTAGCTGTAGATGTGGAGGTAGCTGGATTAGAAGGATGGAGTATAGAAATGAGGTGGCTGTACTGGTCTTGAGTAATAGGTGGTCCATGGCTGATTTGTTCCTACTCAAGAGTAGATTTATTAGCAAACGATTTAAACTTATTGTGGTGCTTATGGCCAGGGGGAAAACTGTTGAGTTTATAACACTTTTCTTTGGTATGTCCTGGAATATGGCAATGAGATCACACAGGAAGATGAGGATTAGCTTTGAAGCAGCGTTGCAGGGAGTGTCCAGGGATGTTGCAATGTGAACAAAATAGACAGTCCTTCCGTGAGGAAGAAGAATTGTGTTGGTTAGGTCCCCTGGTAGCCATTGCAATGGGCAATGCAGGTGAGTGAAGTTGCTTATGTCGTTCTTCCTGCTGAACGATGGAGATGACAAGGTTGAGTGCGAGAATATCATCATGAAGCAGGATTTGAGCTCGAATAGCATCGTAAGAATCATTGTGTCCCATAAGGAATTGCATGACTTAGTTGCAGTGCGTGTATTCCATGAGAGTTTTCATCGAACCACATGTACAAAGAGGCATGGGTTCATAAATTTCCAATTCACCCCAGAAACTTTTGAGTTTGTTATAATATTGGCTGACCAAGTATTCTTCCTGCGTAAGAGAAGAGATAGATTTGGTTAGCTGAAAAATGCGTGGAGCATTTTGGATTGAGAACCTATCCCAAAGGTCACTCCACATGTTGGCTATGGAATCTGCATGGGCGATGCTCGATCGATGTTCTGAACCAACTGAATGTTGGATCCAAGCAATGATCATATCGTTGCATCTTTCCCACGAAGTATGTAGAGGATCAGACGCATTTGAAGATTTGAAAATTTTGCCGTCGATGAATCCAAGTTTATTTTTAATATTTAGAGCTCGTCGCATGGTTCTAGCCCAGACTATGCAGTTCTCTATTGTAAGTAGATCTGGAACGAGTGAGGTTGAATCCCCTTCACCAGGCTGAATGTAGTAAGGACTTGTAGGATTTTGAGGGTTGGTTTCAGTATTGCGAGGCATGGTGGAATATGTATTTGGGAGAGTTTCTGTGTGAGTATCAGAGGTGGATTGGTTCATTCTTCTAATACCATATTGAGAGTGGCACAAAGGAAGGCTAGGTGACGATGGAAAACCGAGCAATGGGAGAGAAAAACCAACTAAATATTATTAGCTAGCTTTTATGTATACAGAGTATGTACTATATATACAAGGCAAAGTTGGTTGTCTTCCCAAGGCGTGCTCACAGCAAATCTAAGGCTGGTGATTCTGCACCTAAGGAGCTTGCAACTGCAAGCCAGGTCCAAGGCCCATACTTGCTTATAGTACGGGAGAGGCCATCTGTTGAGTCGGTGAAGATTTCTGAAGAGATGAAATCATTCAAGGCATATGACAAACTTCGCATTGAACGGACCAACAAACGTCATGTTGGCGTTAGGACGAAGAGAGCTGCAGAGGCTGAAAAGGAAGATAAGAAATAGTTTTGGTTTAATGCCATCAAGAAGCAGCCTTTGGAACTTCTAATGTTGAAAGGCGTTTTGCATTTTTGGTTTTACACATTTATTTATCTGGACTCTTGAAACGTTTTATTTTAGGTTGTTTAAGGTCCGTTGAATTCATGAATTTTCGGGGCTTGGTTATGTTGACCTCTATGTGTTAATGGTTCTGCTTCCTTTCTTGGAATGATTACACTTTAGTGCCGTCGTTTATAGTGTTGGATTTTGGAGTTTGAAATTGTTGGAAATACTAGATCAAAGTATACATAGCGGAAGCGATATTACCTTGTCGGAAATATCTCGGATCTAGTGCGGTTGTTCCACAGATTCTCTAGCGTCGTTATTTGTCCATGATCTTCACATCGATGGTAGAGTGTGCTACGTGGTAAAACCAGAGCAACACTCACACGTTCCACAGCCTAGATGCAGTGACTAGAGAGAACTATTTTTAGAGAGAGATCGTTCTTGATACAAGTATATAACACAAATGGGAGAGGAGCTATGTAAATAGCCCCTCTAAGTGTAACCCCCGGCTGGCTCTTAATGGCCAGCCATCAAGCCTCATGAAGTGGTTCTTAAACCATTTCATAACCTTCAAGAGAAGGTGAAGGGGTGCCCACTATGGGTGCCCCTTTCTTACATCTCCCACTCACACATAATGGGCAAGATCCCAGGTCTGCATCTCTCAATATGTTCTCAATCTTGTTCATACTGGCAAATAGGCCGTGCGACCATCGAGCACAGCTATAAAAGAAAAATGGGAGCACTATACCAAATCTTTCCGAGAGAAGACCAGCATAGCAACATCCCTAAAAGTGTCTAGTTACCCCGACTCATTTGGTCACATCAAACTAAGCATCCCTAATCCCTCTCGAGTCAGAATGAATCAGAGCAATGCTTAATCTCCATAAAATATGATGTACTCATAGCTATATTGCAACTCCCAAGAAGCAACATAACTTGCCAGCAATGAGTACACATCATTATCGATGTGTTACCAAATAGTCTTCCCTTCGCACTCATGTCATTTAGTTTCAGTCCAGTCGCTTTCCCAAAAATGTCTCTTTAGACCGCATCATTCATGGCCATAGATAAAATGCCAAAGTAGCAAACACTAAACATCAACCTCGTGATATAGTCGAAGGTCTCCTAAGGGCATAAATAAATTAAGGTCATTAATTATGACCTACAGGACTCACACGGTGAGGAAGTAGGGAACCATTCACTCACCTCTACTATTGGTCGCAAAAGCACATGTAGTATGAAATACATGTTACGGTGGAGTTCTCTTTCAGAAGAAAGAGCGTATATCTAATCTCAATACACCGTACAGATCTTAGTCTAGTCGCTATCTCAGCGCCTAACCCGAGTCCCTCCATTTGCTCACTATCAAAGCGCCAAAGAGGATCTCGAATCTGGCTAAACCACAGGCTGCATGGATTGTGGGTAACCATGCATGGTCCTTTTAAATATGATGAACCTCATCTTAGCTCCCACTAAGGCGACATATCTTTTGTATCTTACAACTTATCCCTCATTGGACAAGTATCGAGTGACACATTGTCTCATCTTTGCTCGCTACCCATTTGTAGCGCCAAAGGCGATCGCTCGTGTGAGTGAGTCAATCTAAACCTGTCGATATACCTTTTTCACCATAATTACTAAATTTATTGGTGAATGTGTGTGCTTACAAAAAAAATGCTTCCAATCACGCCACATGATCATAGAACATATTAGTATCATGTGCACAATGAGCAATACCTTGAGATAGAGAGATATCACATGGTCAATTATTAAACCACAACTCTCAAGTGATGTTTAATGACCATTTCTCCCTATGCGCATTCTAATGTGTAGTAACTTTCCAAAACATGTTCCTACCAAGAGACTCTACTTTTACATATAAAAGTCTTTTGCACAACCATGAAGTCGGCGACGACTTATCGCGAATCTCATTTAGGTCAAATTCATAATATAAACTTTAGATTCTAGTCAGCAAGTCCAACTGTGAATTTTTAAGAATCTACAAGGTGACCACAAATGTTCTTCAACAAACTTAATTTGCGACTTCAAGGTTTTATATAAATCTCTTGTACTCAATAAAAGCATGTAAGATAACCATAATTTATTTTTCATTAAGGGTAAAGCGATTAGGGCCTTTGCCCCAAAGACAATTATAATAGTCTAGTCATTACTTTTAATGACAATCGCTCCACAAACTCACTTAATCAATTAAGCTATTTTTACCCTATAACAAAATCTTAACCTCTAACTCCCATGAGCAAATTATAATGGAAACACCAAATAGTATAGGCAAAACTAGATTCTTTAGTATTTTCCATCTAATTAATTGTCTATGGATTTTCAACAAGAGCTCGTAGAAATTTTTTTTTTCATAAACAATCTCACAAGACATGAAGCCTGAGCTAATTTTTCACAAATCTATGTCCATCACCTCGTAGTATGGAAAACCTCTTATTATGCGACAATTAATTATCTAAGACAACCAGTTCGCAATATCTCTCAAGATGACACTTTTCTAAGACCGTCAACAACGTTCAAAGAACCCCATTTTATTCAATAGGTCGTTTAATAATAAAAAAAAGGACTAGGTACATTGGGTATCTTTGAATAGATGGTTCGTTTAGGCCGCATGTAAATAGCACCAGCAGCATTCATTCACTTTATGCACCAAAATAGTACTAGCAATAATCATGCGCTCAAAGTACTTCATGCCTAAACATGCTAACCATCTAATTCTCCTATGAGAATCAGTTATTTAACACCTTCAAGAAAAGTTTCAATAAATATGCGATCAACAGCTATCTAAATGCAACTCAATTAGTGCCAAGAGATGGATCTATACCTCTATCAACTCCACTTTTCCTTTATCAATTAGATCAACAACCCAGGTTGGATCATATAAGTGAAGTGAATCTAAGATTCTATGTCGGGATTCCTACTATGTGAATTCAATACCTTTAGCGGAGCTATATTACAAATATTCTCTTTTAGTCTCTAAACGATGAGAGAATATTGATATAAAGCTACCACGCTTTTTATGAGGATCCTTATATTTTATAATTTTTGAGAGTCACTATCACTAGTGGTACACCATCACTCAAATGTATACTCACACTAGTTGTTGAATTACTCCCACTATTTTCGACGATCTTTTATAAAGAAATTTTTGAAAAAAATAAGGTAGTGTGGAATGAAACGTAATGAAATGTTCTTTCCAAAAAATAAGTGTTTACAAAAATCTACAATTCCCCACCTTCGCCGAAAATACGAGTAATTTTCTTGACTCAACAAAAAAAAAGATCAAGATTAAATCCTCTAGAATTCATGTTTGCACAAAATAGTCACTCAGCCTTTCTCAAAGGCGAATGAACTCAATTTAAGGATGGAAAATCAGAATTAAGGCCGCAACACCATATTACATCAACCTAAGTGTGATATAGAAACTGTTTTGCGCCATAATTTATTTATAACTCCATTCTCAGCAAGTCATTAAACTGCGAGAAAATTATTCTCATCATATAACTCATACGATTTCGATTTAAAAAAAATATTTTAACTGAAAAAATATATTTTCCTTAAAAATATTTGGAATCGTATTTATATGATGAAACAATTTTTTATTATCCAAGTCCTTAGTGTGCATGTATAGGAACTTTCACATAGAAAATGCTCATATTGCCTTTTCTCTTTGACTCTTCTAAACCAAGGAGAGGGATCTCATTAGCGAGAAAAACTTCAATTTCTCAAACTTCACACTCATCATCCTATGCCTCCATAGCACATTTTAGTATATCATCTCTCCACCCGAGAAATAATATTACTCAGTCAAAGAGTAACCATCAAACTTTTAAACCTCTTAGGAATTCTCACTAATACCACTGTTTTCAATGAGTCTTAAATCAAATTAGGTATAGACTTCATTAATATCGCATTAAAAGCGCTAATAAAAACATCGTTTTTGTGCAACAAATGCAGTATCTGACGTTTTAGCTGCTAACTAGCGATATATCCTTATTTCTTGCATACTCAATATTTTTCATATTCTCCAATCCACTATAGGAGAGAAAAGAAAAAATTTTGCGAGAAATTATCTTAACCTTAAACCTATCTTGCATCAGTGCAACTACGAGCAAAAATTTTTAGGTTAGGCTTTAGATGAGTCATATCTAATTATTTAGACTTTTTTGCCATAGTTACCATGCAAACCTCCAAGATGCATGGTATTACTCTCAATGGGTGCTCCAAAGTTTATATATCTTGCAAGAACCTATTTGTTCTCACTAGAGAGAAATAAAACTTGAGCAAGATTACCAGTGCTAATACTACATAAAGGTGCACTGATAAAACCTTTAAAAAATGAATGTGCCAATCAAGAATGTCCTCAACAATCTTGCACACTCAAATTTTAATATCCTTACTTGTCAGACATACTAGCAAGTAGAGAGGATATATGTTTTATCTGTGAGTTAATCCAAGTTGCTTCAAGATTATAATGCTCAACCTCAAATATAGGAGTAATTTAATCTTTGCATTACAAAAAATAACGCGCAACTTTTGTTATTACTTACAATATTCTCAAAGGTAAAATAGTGGTTTAGCTCTTATCTGACAGTTGATCCCATCAACTTCTATAAAAATTGTAGTGCATGCGTCCCACGCACACTTCCAATTTTATTCTAGATTTTTCAGAGGTTTAACAATAATGATGGTCTAAGACTATCTGACACTCATAATAATCTTTATTTGTTTCCAACTATTGCTCATGGAGGAGATTAATGCGACGATTAAATCGTATAAATAATCTCTAGGCTTTCTTCTCAGTTATCTCAAAGTTACTAAACTATGCGCATCTAATTGCACACACATCTAAGAAATTTGCCGCGTTAATCTAAATTAGAACAAAAAATAATTAATACATGTCGCAAGATCGAAAATTCGCTAAGCTTCCTAATCATCTCTTGCACCTCAATGCTTTAATTATTAATTTCTAACTTAATTCTCGCGCAAATTTATATCATATAGGAGATTAATTCCAAATCAATCTCAACCATACTCCCACTAGGATAAGTAATCTACCGAGTCAGTCACATGTACAAATAATTTCTTCCTAGATCGAAGAAATCAATTTCAGCCAATCATAATCATGGACTAATCAAACTTGAGCTACTTAATCCTCTAGTTATCACATTCTAAAAATTGAAGACTAATTCTTTAAAAAATAGCCTAACAATGCAAGTGATAAAATAAGCTCACAATTACATGCAATCACAATACATGTACGAAAAATAATCACATCACATTTTATCCAAATAATTATTATTTACCAAAAAATAATAATCTAGGCAATTTATAATATAAAAATAAAAAACCTAACAAATGTAACAAGATTTATCTCATAATCTCATGGCATGCATATATTCAATGACCATATGCAAAAACATTTCAGAAAAAATAATTTTATGCCACAATAATATGCTAATTTAATTAAAATTAGCTAACATACTAACAATAAGTTCTAGCCCAATGGTTGAGCTTATTGTCCTTTTTGAGGTCTTGGGTTCAAACCACCACCCAAGCTATTTTTTCAAAAAATGGTTGAGCTTATTGTCCTTTTTGAGGTCTTGGGTTTAAACCACCACCCAAGCTATTTTTTCAAAAAAAAAAAAAAATTTATGCCACTGTTCTTGGACAGCCAATGGGCCGCACCACCTTGGGCGCCCAGCTGCATGGCGGGCTTGTGCCTACTGGGCTCACAACCCAATCCACAAGCACATTTAACAGCATATGATATGGGTTGGATTTTTTAAAAAAGATGGCCTAAAACAGTATAAGCCTAAAACAGTTTCACAGCCCAAAAATAATTTAAACCAAACTAAAACTGTTTCTGTTTTGTTGGAAAAAAAAAATAAATTCATGGGCCTGGCCGAATAGCTTGATTTAATAAAAAAAAATAGGCCCAAAATTCCTTTAAATCCAGCCCAAACTTCATCACAAACTAATGAACAACACTGTTCATCTTCCTCCTTCAGCCGACGGTTACAGTTGTATGTAACGTAAAAAAAAACATGAAACAGCAGCTTATAACCGTTGCCTGTTGCAGTGGGTGGCCAGTAACCAAGACTCCGAAGGTCCTCCAAGCCATGGCAGCGCCGCCCCCAATCAGTGGTTGCACTGTGCACAGTGCTGCACCATGGCAGCGTCACACAGCTGCGTGCGATGCGCTGTGCAGACTGCGCCATGGGCGACGTCCCGAAGCAGTAGTGGGCGACCGCCAGCACACGGAGCTCTGCCCTCCATGGCAGACACTCAGCGGGGCTCACGCCACTCACTGGTGCGCTCAGCACCTAGTGCTCGCCGCACCTGGTGATCGCGGCTCCTGGGGCGCGCTGCACCTGGTGCTCGCAGCTCCTGGTGTGCGCAGCGGCGCAGCACCTGGTGCTTGCGGCTCCTGGTGCGCGCCGCACCTCGACGGTGCAGGCCTGGCACACAGCATCATGTGCGGTGCTGCTCCACCCGGCGTAGCATGCAGCGTCTGCATGGGCTGCTGCATTGCCTTTTGCCGCACCAGCCAGGTGCTTTGGTTGAAGCTGTCATTGGCTGCCGTCCTCCACGGCAGAAACTGCCGCTAGGCCTGGTGCGCGACAGTGGTTGCCGCAGCACCCTAGGCAGGCGCAGTGCCGTGGGCTACACTGCATACCGGCCACGTGTGCAACTTTGCCCTGTGCAGAGCTTGCCGTGCTGGTCAGGTGCACAGATCCGCACGCAGCGGCAGCCACACTGCATTGAGGTGCTCGTTGCACCTCCTGTTACCTTTTTCAGTTAAAAGGTTCGGCTACTACACCAGCTGCCGGGCGCAGCGCCGCAGGCTACCTTGCGCTGCTTCATATTACACTCTTGGAGCACTGTAGCTCCAATGTCATGGTAGTGCTGTTGTCTTATGTGGCTTAACACCGATGTGCACCACCACCTCTCAGGTGGCGATGGTGTTACTGAGAGAAAAAAATTTCTTCATTCTTAAAAAAATTTTCATCGTGCAAAAAAAAAAAAATCAATAAATGAAATCACAATATGCACGTCAAAAACAATCGGAAACAACCAACCTGGCTCTGATACCAATGTTGGAAATACTAGATCAAAGTATACATAGCGGAAGCGATATTACCTCGTCGGAAATATCTCGGATCTAGTGCGGTTGTTCCACGGATTCTCCAGCGTCGTTATTCGTCCATGATCTTCACATCGATTGTAGAGTGTGCTACGTGGTAAAATCAGAGCAACACTCACACGTTCCACAGCCTAGATGCCGTGACTAGAGAGAACTATTTTTAGAGAGAGATCGTTCTTGATACAAGTATATAACACAAATGGGGGAGGAGCTATGTAAATAGCCCCTCTAAGTGTAACCGCCGGCTGGCCCTTAATGGCCAGCCATCAAGCCTCATGAAGTGGTTCTTAAACCACTTCATAACCTTCAAGAGAAGGTGAAGGGGTGCCCACTATGGATGCTCATTTCTTACAGAAATAGCTAAGCTACGCCTTAAGATGCACTTTGGTGGGGGAAAAAAATTAAAAAAAAAAAAGAAGTCGTCATTTTCAGAGTTTTTAATTTAATCCACAAACATTCAATGAAAACACTTGTACATTGTGACAAATGCCAGAAAATAATAGTTACTAACTTAAAAAAGCCAAAAGAAAGGCTGTCGCATTTTTGGTTTACAGAATTGCAAGTGTAGAAAATATAATAAAGGAGGTGGAACAGATATAGGGAGGGAGGTATAAAGGCTATATCTTTATTATCCTCAAATGTTATTAAATTATATAACATATATTCCTATTTGTAGATGAATGAGACCAACAGAAGTATGAAAATATAATAAATCAACGAAAATAATTGATTTACACAATAAGTTAAATATGGTAGATAATAAGTCATATTATCATAGATACATTAAAATATTATGAACACATACGTTAATATTCTAACATCCCCTTAAACTTGAGATGACTAAATGGATGTCATCTTGAATTCAGAAATAAGATCACGTTGACGTGGCCAACTGGATGGGACTTGGGGATTTGACTGACGACTCGATAGAAGGAAAGTCTTTGTGGCGCCTAGTGCAAGTGGACGGCACGCAGAAACTTCAGGTGATGAATGGGGGAGCGTTGCTTAATTACTGGAATTGAATATTTTTCTCACAAAAAAAATCTAGCATATTACAAAGAAGCTATATATGATTGTGATTTGTGTAAATAAAAAGATAAAAGAAGTCGTGCAAAGTGTGGAAGCGAACCGGGGAGGGTAACGATCTCTTAAATGCGTAGGAAGCCTCTGGAGGACGTGTGGTGAACAAAATAGAACACCAAAGAATACATTGAAAATGAGAATTATCATGAATGAAAAAAAAACATTGCGACAAACATTAGGAAGTCGGTGGCTGTGAATTATCATGAATTATCAAGAATTATCATGAGGACAACTCGTAGAATCGATGGTGGTCAAATATGAGAAAAACCAGGTTGAAAAGGGGACCTGGCGGGGACAAAACATGATAGTTTAGTGATTGGTGGTGCTCTTTCTTTTCTAGGAAAGTCGTTCTCCAAGGGTAATCCAGATTCCTTAATCTTAAAATTACCAAATTTTAAGTTTTATTGGAATCCATTTGCATCCCAAGGCTCATGGGGCTTACATAAGATTCTAAGAGATAGTTTCCTGTTGCTGAATTAGTTAATGGAATTAATTTCACATCGATGCATAAATGACACTAGAAAAGTTATATACAAAACTAATAATGGTCGTAATCCACATGCCCTTATACTCTTTTATAGGTTTAATTTGTCGGCCTTTAAACAAATGGTATGTTTTCTTCGAAGATTAGATTGCAGGCATGGTGTTGTTGACTCACAATTGACATGTTTATTAATCGTGTCTTATCGGGTCAAGGTCCTAGCATTCGGTCATAATCTCTAGGAAATTTCTATCCCACAGACTGGGAGAACAATTTCCTCAAGTTGGCATGGTCTGAAGTGGGAGAGAGAAGGACTCACTTCATGTGTCTATCTTTTTCACACTTGAAACGCTTAAATTTCAATAAGAACATAAGGAGATCTTGATTCTAAACTTATGAACAAACAAAAGCAGTTACAAGAATTTGTATGCCAGAATGATCTTGTTTGTCTAACTAATAATCTAATACAAATTTAATCCTCTTGCAACAGACAAAAACCACAATGATATTGACAGATTGTCCCTTCCAAGGGCATAGAGGGGTTCAATTGATGGAAAACCTGTTCGGAAATTATCATGCAGAGGGTTAATGGGTTGTCGACTTTTTCCTTCATCACCATCTCAAACAACTTCATTTGGGTTCTAAGAATTGACGTGCTGCCATAGCAAGTTGAGCTCCATTTTCCAGTTCAGAAGCCTAATACTTGGCTCTCTTCAAAGTTTAGCAAAAGAGTTCTTGGCTTTGTTTGTGAATTAGTCTTGGCAAACCATTCCTCATAAACTTATATCAGAATATTATTTTGGATGAATTCAGCAATAATTAAGCGTTAAGAAGAAAGTGTTCTTCAACTAACTCTGAATTTTATAAATTGGGCGAATCATGTTTATTAGTTAAACTTATTGGCTAGCCCGAATTTACCCACATTCAAAATGGAATATCGATCCATGCCCATTTTGCATCCTTGATATGGTTGGCGCGAAATGAAAAAACTGCAACTCTCGACCTCAAAATGAGAAAAGTTCTGAAATTTTTTTTGGACAAAGCATGATGGGTAGGTGATTACATTGGTTGTGTTCTTTCTTTTCTAGGATTTTCATGCTCTCTATCTAACTTTAAAGGGATCTCTGCAGGATTGTTTTTCATTGCTGTGTTTCTTATCAGGAGGCCGGACTCAGTTGCATGCAATTCTTTAAGCCGAAAAGGATACAACCAGCTTTCTTTTGGCTTATTTCGAAATGGAAAGACATTGAGTGCTAAAATTGTAACTATTCTTTTCTTGGATTTGCCACAATCTACAAGGTGTTTTCATTGGACGTTGTGGATCTAAAAAAAAAATCTCTTAGCTGAAAATGACTTTATATTGCTCTGGCAGAGGCGATAAAAATCTCAATTCTAAACAACTTAAACTTGATAATTTTTAACTTTATTGCAATCCATTTACATCCCGAGGATCATGGGCTGCCGTAAGATTTAAGAGACTTGAATTACTTAAAAGGAATTTCGCATCCATGCATAAACGATACACTTGAGAAGATACGACAAAACTAATAATGGTTGTATATGATGATGGTGGAGTAATCCACATGCCCTTATATTCTTTTATAGTTTTAATTTGTTGGCCTTTAAAACAATGGAATGTTTTCTAAAAGAGTAATGCTAAATACAATCACAGGTTGTGCAACCGCTACGGACTCCTTTTGAAAAAGAGGAGTGTTCATCATTAAAAAATTAATTTTTCATGTAGATTTTATATTTACTTATTTTTTTTCAAAATGAATGAGTGACACCTGAAAAGAGATGATAACATACATTTTATTCTTTGGCATTAAAACAGCTAATTTAGAGGAGTACTTAATCTCAATAAATAGCCTACAACCACTTCAACTTCTTCACGCCAAACACAGCCAAAACAAGAAAGGGAAAAGAAGATGAAGAACCATATTTGTTCCAAAGGCTTTGCTCTCTTAATATTTCTTCTTCTTATGAAGTGTTTAGGTGCTGAAGCACAAACTTGCAAACCCAACAGTAAGATAAAGGGGAAAAAAACTCCTCCTGGACAGTGTAATAAAGAGAATAATGCTAATTGTTGCGTGCTTGGCAAGTCTTACACCATTTACAAGTGTTCACCCTCGGTGTCTAGCCATACAAAGGCCAAGTTAACAATCAACAGCTTTGAGAAAGGTGGGGATGGTGGTGGACCATCGGAATGTGACAACAAGTATCATTCAAATAACACTCCCATGGTGGCACTGTCAACAGGATGGTTCAACAATAAGAAGAGATGTTTGAATTATATCACAATCCATGCCAATGGTAGGAGTGTCAAGGCCAAGGTGGTAGACGAGTGCGATTCTACCATAGGATGTGATGGCGAACATGCTTATCAACCTCTGTGTCCTAACAACATTGTTGTGGCTCTAAAGCCGTTTGGAAGGCTTTAGGAGTGCCAGAAAGTGATTGGGGTGAATTAGATATTTATTGTTCTGATGCTTAATTTTCGTCACATTTAACATATATTACACTTGAGCAAAGGTTTGTTGTGATTTATATGTTTGTGTATGGTATTACAATAATGAATAAATGTGTGTCTTTCTTTTATTAGCTTTGTTTTGCTTTTATGTAATTCTAGAGTATTTGTTATAATATTTACTATTTTCACAGCTTTATAGCTTGCACTATGTTTGCAAGTTCATGGACCCTAACAAACAGCAATTATTGTGGCATTCCAATTGTATTTGCTACACAGAAAAAGCGTTTAATGTGATATATACATTAATACTGCTTTGACATACATATATATTGGTAGACATATTTCCAAAAGATCTTCCTTTATAAGGTCCATAAGACAGAAAATGAAACTGATACTAATGTTGACTCTTTTGAGAATAGCTTATCTATTGGTGGCTCTTTTTGTTTTCTTTTTAAGTTTTTTTGTTTGTTTTTTAATTCCAATCAATTTTTTCAAATTTTGTAGAATATAGAGAATCAAATTACAAGGATAAGTGAAAAATTAGTTGCGAATAGTCTTTTGATTGCAATAAATTGATCGCAAAATCCTGTTTTTGTTGTAGTGTATTTCTGATCTTTCCAAAAAGGTAAAGTAGCATTACACTGTTTGTGTTTATATATAATCTAACAGACGCCATAGAAATAAGCTAAAATGTACACGTGCATACTTAAAGCAGAAAAAACTAAATAACTAAGGGCTTAATAATAAGCACGTGATTGATATATATCTAATACTCCCCTTCAAGATGGAGAAAACAGAAAAATATTGAAAATCAAGTGGCTTGGTGAGAATGTCTGCCAACTGAGAAGCATAAGAGACATGTGATGCAGGAGGTTCCATGCCCAATGATGAGTATTCCTAAGATTTGGGTGAGAGGCGGTAGATTTGGGTGAGAAGCGGTAGATTTGGGCGAGGAACGACTTATCCCGTGATTGAGTGAGGTGACTTATCTCTTGGTTGGGCGAGGAGACTTATGCCTTGGATGGGCGATGAGACTTATCTCTTAGTTGGGCGAGGAGACTTATCTCTTAGTTGGTTGGGCGAGGAGAAGTTGCGACATTTGTATATTAACTATAACTTTGGCTACATGTGTTAGAATCATGCATATAACTACAATCCAGAAAGCTCCCTTCGGCACGCATGTTGTTGTCACCATGCTTATCCTGGTGGACCATTTTTTACCCCAAAATCAGCCATTATTACCTCCGGAATGTCAATGTTAGTCAACAATTTAAGTTTTTGGTTAATTTTCTTTTATAGTAATGTTTATCTTTAGTAACGATTTTATTCTGGATTCTTAGGCTATATCTTAGTCATAATTATCTTATTCCGTATTTTATTGTGTGGCCTTAATTACTAATTTGCCATTTTTTCATTAGCTATTTAAGCCAAGCTTGTGGGCTTTAGAGACAAGATTGATTTTATTTTTATTTTTATTTTATATATAGTAAAACGCCCTTCATCTCAGAATTTATCTTTGTTTGCATTTTTTTTCAATTTCAATCAGTACCTTTGGTTGTTTAACTAACCGTTATGATAATATTCTATTTTGATCCAGCGTCAACATGTAGTGTTCAAATTAATCCATCCTGAAGCTTCTCATGAATAAGATGTCAATCAATTTCTTTGTGTGTTTTTTTTTTTTTTTGATAATAAAACTGTTTTCATTAATAAGAAACGTTAACAACATAGAATCTGACCAAATAACTTGAGCAATATATTCGGAGAAAAAGCCCCACCAAGTTATCAAATCATCTATATTCCATGCAAATTTAGCCAACCCATGAGCTGCACCATTGCCTAAACGGCTTCTGTGTTGGATAGAACAAGTCGGAACTCTCAACATTAAATGTTTTATTTGCTGCACCAGATTGCCATGTAGAGATCTAGATAAACCATCCCTTTGAACTTCATTCACCATGAGTAAGGAATCACTCTCAATAATCAAGTTTGGAATGCCCAGTGGAACGCAGAGCTGCAGGCCTCTCAAGATGGCTAGCATCTCTATTTCAATTGGGTCATTTACTTCGTTTTCTTTTTTACTAGCCGAGAAGATGATTTCTGCCTTTTCATTCCTGAGAATGACTCCCACTCCTGCACTCTGTTGGTCTACAAACACAGCCTCATCCACATTATGCTTCAGACATCCATGTTCAGGAGGTAGCCATCGACAAGCTTTCTTAGGATCATGAAGATTCGAGTTCGGCATGTGAGCCTTGTACGTGGACAGAGCATTGTCTAGAGCTTGAAGGGCGGGAATGACTAGGTCTTCATGGATAAACTTGTTCCTTCTGAACCACATACCCCAGGCTATTAGGAATACCTTTTCTAATTCTCCATTGTTTCATCTTTTCTGCATATTTATTGCAAAGGTAAACCAACTTGAATTCAATATCTCTGCTGGAACCTGAGGGAATAGAGTTGACCACACTCCTCTACCTGTTGGGCAGCTTAACATGGCGTGAGTTGTGTCTTCTTCAGCTGTCTTACACCATTTACAAGTCGGGTCGATGAGCACCTTTCAGGTCTTTAAGTTCATCAAGGTGGGTAGGCCATTTTTGCATGCCCTCCAGCCAAAGATCCTTACTCTATTAGGGATGTTCAGTTTCCAAAGTTTTTGCCAAAAGATCCTCTGATTTTGTGGCTCTAAGCATTCCTCTCTATGTTCATTGTTTCCAAGAGAAGAGAAGAATCTATAGCCACTTTTTACATTGTATACACCATTTTTTTCATGCTCCCACATTAAACAATCAGCACATTGGTCTGAACTTAAAATGATCTTGAAGATGGCTGTTGCATGAGGTGCACGAATATGATCTTGAATCTTTGTGATGTCCCACCACTTGGTTTCGCTGTCGATTAAAGTGTCAATTGTGTCATTCTGGTGAATCACTTCGAAATTGGATGGTTGAGGAAGGAGCTTGTGTTGTGGTAGCCAGTAATCAGTCCACACATTGATTGATTTTTTATTGCCCACTTGCCATCGACATCCCTTCAGCAGAAATTCTTTTGCTTCCCAAATCCCTCTCCAAACATAGGAAGGGTTAGCTCCTAGTCTTGCTTCTTGAAACCTCAGCCTAGGGAAATATTTGGCCTTGAAAATCTGGTATAGAAGAGATTGATGTTCAGTCATGATTTGCCAACTTTGCTTTACAATTAGTGCCATATTAAATTTCTGTAAATTTTTGAAACCCACTACTCCATTTCTTTTAGATTCACACATGCTCTTCCAGCTAATCCAGCGAATTTTATTATCCTTCTTCTTTTGCCCCCACTGGAAACTTGCCATCATGTTTTTAAGTTCGGAACATAGAGTAGATGGGAGCTTAAAACAGCTCATAGAATATGAGGGGATAGATAGAGCAACCGCTTTTAATAGTATTTCCTTTCCCCTTGAGACAACACCTTTTCTTTCCACCCTTGAAGCTTGGTCCATACCTTGTGTTTTAACTCAGAAAATGTCTTTCTTTTTTCTCTACCAATCATGGGAGAGAGGCCGAGATACCTCTCATATTGTTGATGGCCACTAACCTCCCAAAATCTGAGGATATTCTATTGTTGTTGAGGGAGAACGTTCATACTAAATACCATAGAAGTTTTTCTTTATTAACGTTTTGGCCAGAGGCTTTTTCGTAGGTATCTAGCAGGCATTGGATCTGTTCATTAGTTGCTCTATTTGCCCTGCAAAATAGCACACTGTCGTCAGCAAACAAGAGGTGATTGAGTCTAGGTGCTCCTTGGCAGATTCTCAGCCCTTCTATATTCTTTGCTCATTCCGCTTTCTTGAGGAGAGTAATCAGCCCCTCTGTACAAAGCAAGAATAAATATGGAGATATAGGATCGCCTTGTTGCAGGCCTCAAATTGGGGAGATAGGTCCTTTAGCTTCTCTGTTGACTAGAATGGAGAAGGAAACTGAGGTAATGCATAACATAACCAATTTGACCCAATTTACATTAAAACCCATCTTTAACATAACCTTTTCAAGGAAGCTCCACTCTACTCGGTCGTAGGCTTTGTTCATATCGAACTTAAGGGACATGTAACCTTATTTTCCTTTTCTTTTTTGCTTTAAAAAGTGAACCATTTCGTAGGTGACCAACACATTTTCGGTGATTAGCCTCCCCGGGATAAAAGCTGCCTGTGTACTAGAGATCACCTTAGGTAAGTTAGATTTCAGCCTATTTGCAATGACTTATGAGATAATCTTGTAAAGGACATTGTATAGACTGATTGGTCTATAGTCAACCACCTCCACTGGTTTTTTCTTTTTTGGGATCAAGGTAATGAGGGTTTGGTTTAGATTTGCTGGAAAGTGCCCTGAGTTGAGGGCATTTAGGACTGCTGCCGTTACCTCCCCCCCCCCAACACACAACACTCCAGTAATTTTTGTAGAAGATGGGAGCCATCCCGTCAGGTCCTAAAGTAGAAAGAGAATTCATTTGATTCAGGGCCTGTGTCACCTCTATGGCAGTAAAAGGTTTGCTAAGAGAGGAGTTCATGTCATTAGTCACTTCCCAATCAAGTCCTCTAAGAAATCAGTCTGTCCTTGTTGGCCTGCGGATGTAAACAGCTGGGTGAAGTTTTTTTTTTTTAATAAGAGTCAAGGTCACCTATCCATAGTGACATTTACCCACTTTTATTAAAGAAATCCCTCACTTATGGAGGAGGAAAACCATAACAAAAAAATATCGCTAACCAAACCAACCAAAAACAATACAAAAGAAACTACAAAAAAAAAAAAAAAAAAGAAGACAAATACAATTACTCTCAACATCTAAAAATGCAACAATGAACGCTCTCTCATCGTAGGCAGACCCAATTTATCCAATCTAATTATCCCCCGCAGTACCCTAGGTAAAAGTTCTCATTTACCATAAAAAACCACCTGTCCGGCTTCACCTCCAGTCTGCCAAATACCTGATGGGTCTTTAACCCCCTTTATTACATTTTTTTGTCGACATTGGGAAGCTTTGCAATGGAAAAACCGAGTATTTTTATCTCCTGCTTGCAACCACTTCACTTTGGCTCTTTGTTTCCACATTAATTCATCCATTCCTAACCACTTCTGAAGCTCGGCTCTGGCAGCTCTAAGAGAGTCACTTCTTTGATAGCATGGATCGCATTGTTGCAACAGCTTTAACTTCCCTTTAGCCTACTTAATATTCCTTCTCACATTGCCAAAACAGGTTCGGTTCCAAGCTTCAAGTTTCACTCCACATTGTTTAATTTTTTTTATGATAGTAGCCAAATCAGTCAGACCCGAGCCTACTATCTAGACTTGTTCAATGATAAGTTTGCAATCTGGTTCTTCAGCCCAAATGGCTTCAAACTTGAAGAGCTTCTGACCACCTCTTTGACGACTATCCACAAGTGTCTTGAGTATAATGGGAACATGGTCCGAGTACGGGGCAATACTATGATAAACCTCTGCCATCTGGTTATGGGATTTCCACTGCAGATTGGCTAGGAAACGGTCTAGCCTCTCACAAATGCTATGCTCTTGTCCCCTCCCATTGCACCAGTTGAATTGATTCCCATTGTATCCCAAGTCTAACATATCACAGTCATCTAGCAGCTGTCGAAAGTCCCTCATCTGCCTTTCAGGTCTAATTCTGCCCCCACTTTTCTCATTATTACATAGAATCTCATTAAAATCTCCCATCATTAGCCAACCGAGATTTCTATTAACCTCTAATGATTTTATCATGTTCCAAGTGTTCTGCCTTTGTGATACTTCAGGGTGGCTGTAGATGTCAGTCAGATACCAAGAGCCTACATTCCGCTGATCCCCTTCCAAGTTTGAGACCAATGCATGAATGTGATTTTTTGAATAATTAAGAATTTCAAACTGGAGTTATTGTTCCAGTACATAGCCAAACCCCCACTCCTCCCTTCATTACTCACAGCCATGCAGTTAGTGAAACCAATGCTATACTTTAACCTTTCCATCACTTTATTTTGTAAAAGAGTTTCTTACAAAAATAAAATATCGGGTCCTTCTCTTCGTATTAAATCACGAAGTGCTCAAATTCCCATTGGGTTCCCAAGCCCTAGGGAATTCCAACTTATAAGAATCATTGCTTCCGGAAGGACTGCAAGGCAGCCGTTGCCGATTTCATGGTATCCCGAAGGATTGTACCTCCCTTGTTTTTATCTGAGTTGGGGCTATGCAAACACACTTTACGTTTCTTTTCACTTATCATATCAGCAGGTTCTACATTTTTTTTATTCCAGCTTCACTTTTTAACCACATGCTCATTAGGAGAAGAACGTGAAATACCTAGTCCTCTAGGTGTCTTTTTCCAGGTTCTGCCAGTTGATCTGTTTCGATATTCAGGTGGAGTGAGAGATAGAGAGTCTTGGTTGATTGGGCTCCCTTTTTGAGTTGGATCAAGCACCTTAGGTCCATCTGGGGCCAGCCCATCACTGTTAACTTCCCCTTCATCTGTTGTAGCCTGCACAAGTTGGTTTTCCCCCGCTGTGTTTTGGGCTTCTGCTTCTAGTACACCATCCCTATCAACTACTCTGTTGTGCTCCTTTTCTGTAGGATTGCTAGTTCTAAGCTGCTGTTGAGTAGCCTCTTTCTTTTGCACGTTAGTCAAACCTGGAACCTTGCCATATTCAGTAATTGTTTCTGATGTGCCTCCCTTCGCGTGACTGGCTAGTGATTCCCAATGCATTTCCATCCTCCCCTTTGACTCTTTCCTCAAATCTCACTCTGATGATGTACTTGCAGCAGCTTTAGGGACACTAAAGTCTTCGGAAGCCCATTCCTTATGATAGTCTTTTGTCCTCTGACTCATACCCATACTACTCATTGTCTCGTGGCTCAATTCTTGGGCCATGTGGCCTGAGATCTTAGTGGCTGAAGGGGCTTTGACTGTTGGGATCACCGGCGTAGCTGCCACCGGAATGTAACCTGCTTCAGCCACCTTTTTTAAGCCATGCTCATTGCTGGGACCAGTCGTCCCTGGGGGAAGGGTCCCTCAGGGAAGTCAAGACGCTTCTTAATTCCAGGGTCAGCACGCAGCCAAGGTCCATATTGGCGAGAAGCTTCCCTGGATGGGTTGCTACACTTATCTGACCTGTGCATGATTTGGCCACACTGGAAGCAGAAGCGTGGGAGCTTCTCATATTGCACTAGAATCCAGTACTTAGTCCCTTGCAATGTAATGGTTCTTCTGCGAGTGAATTGTTTAAACAGATCAATCTTGACTTTAACTCTCGGAAAAGTACCCTAGCCAATATTATCATCCTCAATGTCAACGTCTTCTACTACTCCCAAAGTACTGCCAAGCTTTATGCCACAATCTCGATTCATTCCCACCAAAGGCAAATTTTGAAATTGCACCCAGAAAGCAACTGTCACGAACTTCATCTTGCTCGGTTGTATGAAACCTTGGAAGTGGTCTATAGCCAAGAGGTAGCCGTCGAAAGACCATGGCCTTCCATCAAGAATTCAGTTTTTGTCCGCATGGGTTTCAAAAGACACGATAAACACATTAGCACATACTTCATTAAACTTGGCAGGTTTGCTCAACCTCCACATTTTAGACATCATCGATTCCACCACCTTACTGTTAATTTGTCTCTCTGAATAAATTTTACCAACGAGACACCTCTCACCCTTCCTTTGAGTCTCCGATATAGTCTCTTCTTCTAACACGATTTCGTCACCCTCCTCGTCACTCAGACGAAGGTTTCCCCAAATTTCTTCCATTCTCTCCATTGATGCTGACTACAAGACTAATAGCACTTAGTCTCCACCTCTGATGCCGTTACCAACGTCAGTAGGCAGAGAAAAAAACTTCCACCAGCTCCTATTTTCCTCTGAGAGAACCAGATTGAGGAGACTCCTTTGTGTTTTGTGCACTCATGGAAAATAAAATTTATTGCAATATGAAGTGTAGCTCAATTATCACAAAAAAGTAAGGAAGCTTGAGGGTGAGAAACTGAAAAATCAGCAAGCAAAGAACGAAGCCAAGTAAGTTCTCAAACTGTAGAGACCATAGCATGATACTCAGCCTCTGCGGAATATCTTGAGACAATGTTGATGGCTCTAAGGTTGTTTGGAAGGCTTTAGGAGTGCCAGAAAATGATTGGGGTGAATTAGATATTTAGTGGTCTAATGCTTAATTTTTATCGCATTTAACATATATTGCACGTGAGTAAAGGTTTGTTGTGATTTATATGGTAGTGTCTATGAATAACGTGTCTTTCTTTTGTAAGGATTGTTTTGCTCTTATGTGTTATTCCAGAGTATTTATAATATTTACTATTTTCACAGCTTTACTTGCACTATGTTGCAAGTTCATGAACCCTAACAAAAACTAATTTTGTGGCATTCCAATTGTATTTGCTACACAGACAAAAAGTCTGCTGTGGTACATTAATACTGCTAGACATGTTTCCTAAAGATCTTAATCCATTATAATGTCCATAAGACAAAAAATAAAACTGACAATATGTATGTGGGGAATAAAAGCCAAAAATAATACTTACAAATTTGCTTGGCGATGAAAAATTGAGATTATAGACATCAAAAAACATTACTCGATCTACATCGACTCAAGGTTGTGATTGACTGCCCAGCCACAAGATTCATAGGAATGAAAACCTTTAATATTCTTTTCGAATAAATTAAGGCAATTCCATAAGATGTATTTAGATGCTTGCCAAAAGATACAAAAGTAGGGCTCCGTATATGGTTACATACGTACGTAATCAACACACTTTCATAATATCGTTTTTTATATTTACTTTGAACCGTTGAGTCGAGTTTTGTTCTTTTCCAAGATGCATGTAAATACCAAATCACCTTTCAAAGCAAAAGTACCACTACAACAAAATGCAGTTTTTGCTACGAAGGATAGTGGTCGCAATAAGTTTAATTTAGTGGAAAAAAAAATTTTCCTATCAAATCTTCTGGTGGCTCGCTCGTGGAATATAATCAATGGCGAATAATATATTAGCCACCAAAATCTGATTTCATGGCAAAAGCTATCTTTTTCCCACGACAAGAAATTGTGGCAATACCTAATTCCCCCCATGGGAAATTATATGGCCAACCAAACTATTGTGGTCGCAAATAAACAATTATCCATGGAAGGAATGCGCGGGAAAAAGTCTTTATCCATGAAATCTTTAACCGAACTTTAGTGGCATAAACTTTTTCCCCATGTCATGGTTAGTCACTAGAGTTAGTTTTGAAATGACAACTTTTGGTGACAATTATGCAATACCAACCTTGACATTTGTTGCAAGTATTTACTATCCACTTGGAGATATTGCCACTAATACTTATTTCCAATGACTCCAGTGGTGACAAAATTCTTTTATCCATGTAAGGAGTTTGTGGCAAAAGAAATTGGCTAATATCTGAATTTATGACAATTACCTATATGGTGATGACATAAGTGGTGGAAATTAGTTATGACCATAGAATTACACCTCTATCTATCACTGGACTGGACCGGTTCAAAACCAGGCCAACCGGTCAGGTGTAGACCAATTTTTCAATTTCCCGATTTAAAATTACACCTCTATCTGTCACACCTTCGAGCACCACCCTCCTTTTCACTATTGAATAATATTTCATCTAAATCACCAATGCAAAGCCACTTGCCAGGATTTAATAAATGAATATGTCTTAGGATAGTATAACCTTCCATTTTTTTTCAGTAACAGGATGGCCATAAAAACAAGTGAGCAGCCAAGGAGGGTTGGGGTTATTTGCAATCTAGCAGTTGATGTGTCTATGTGAGAAGCAATGAACTTCTAACTCTACGTCATCTATCCATAGAATAGCAAGACCACCCCCACGTCCAAAGCCATCCACACTAAATAAGTTTTCAAAATCCAAACCATACTTCAACTTACCCAACTTTATTTTATGTATTCTAGTTTCCATGAGAACTAATATATTAGACTTTTTATCCTTAACCATAAGGTTAAGATCATGAACTATTCGAGGGTTGCCAACCCCTTAACAGTTCCAACTTAAAAGCCTCATTTTTTTCGGCAGGGCTGTCTTCTAGCCTCCACCGATAAAATCAAAGATTTTTGTTTCCTAGTCAACTTCATCTTGTGATTACTAGTAGGTTTACCCATAAGTAAGAACTTTCTTTTTCGAGTGGAAGTGTTAAATTCAGAAGGGTGTTTATCATTAAGATCAACAAACACTCTGACCTTATTCTTCAATTTCTGCAGGGAAGAAGATCCAGCATGTTTGTCTTTATCCACTGAGGTCTTCAACAAATCACCTGCCATCCCACCATCAGTAATGGGATCAGAATCAATAGAAGGATTATCTGCTGGAACAGATGGATTTTGGGGATTCACTGCAAGATCAGGCATGGTAGTTACTTCTTTTGCAGTTAAGGCAGTTATGGTTTCTGATGAACAGCCAATCCCAGTCATTGGTTGAGAAATAAACTGCTGCCACGTCACTATCTCCTGGTCAACTGCCACATAACTGTCATTACAATTTCCTGAAAGACTGGAAGAAGATAACTACAGTCCATGTTGCATGTTGAGAGGCTATCCTGACCTTCCAGGAATGAATTTCCCCATTTCACCATGAGAGTTAGTAGCCCTCAACCATGATCCATACTGCTTATTAGTGGTGGTGGAAGATGAAGAAGAAATAGATGGTGCCATACACCCAAAAGCCCCATGCATAATGATTCCACACGAGAAACAAAAACGTGGCAATCTTTCATATTGGAAGGACACAAAAACTTGATGCCCTTTCAGGAAAACCATGGTTCCACGTGCTAGTGGTTTGGATAAGTCAATCTCCACAAGAATCCGTAGATACTTCCCCCAACCATGTCCACTATCATCCATATCCACATGAATAACGTTGCCAATTGTGTTGCCAACTTGAGCACCAACAGTATAGTTCATACAGCCAAAAGGCATGTCATGTAATTACACCCATAAGAATGCATGACTGAATACCAGTTCAATAGCAGTAGTGCAACCATCAAAGTATTGCACGCAGATTAATTGTTGATCAAAAAGCCAAGGTTGACCCTCCCATACAATTTGCAAATCATGTTAAGAACTGAACTCAAAGAGGAATAAATTTGCCCCCACTTCAAATATCTTAGTGTCATGTGCAAATTTCCAGACTTTAAGTATAGTAACTTTGAAGGCCTCTTTATTGATCCTTTTATCCACCATAATCTTCCCCACGACACAGAATTTTCCTTTAGAAAGTGTATGTTCAACATCATCTTCAGCCACTGTTACACCACCCTTCTCCACATCAATAAGACATAGTCCCTTCCACATCTTAGTGATTTCATCCACCATTATGTAAACCAATCAACACAAACAGAGAACAAAAAAGTTCAAAAAGCAATCCGCAACAAAACCTTCCACCCGAAAGTGAAGGTGCTAATCTTCCTCCTCAAAGAACCCGTAGAGAGAATTTAGAGGAAACCAAGATTATTGTTTTGGGATTTGAAAATGTTGAATTGTTTATTATATTTTCTATAGAAATTTGAGAAAGTTGTAATAATGAGATGAGATGAGATGAGTTGAGAGTGTTTCTGTATCCAAACGGGACCATAATCTGGAATAATGCATAAGAGCACGACAAAACTAGTAAAATAAGCACGACTTTGTATTCATAGTAATATCACATACGTACAAAAATATAAATCATAACGAACCTCCACTCAGATTTAGTATATGTTAAATATAATGAACTAAGCATCAGACCAATAAATATCTAATTCACCCCAGTCACTTTCTGGTACTCCCAAAGCCTTCCAAATAGCTTTGGAGGCATCAACAATGTTGTTAGGACATGGAGGTTGGTAATCATGGTCAGCATCACACCCCATAGTGGAATCACACTCGTCAACTACCTTGGCCTTGACGCTCCTTCCATTGCCATAGATGGTGATATAATTCAAACACCTTTGCTTATTGTTGAACCATCCAGTTGACAGTGCTACCACAGGAGTATCATCAGGGTGATACTTGTTGTCGCATTCCGATGGTCCACCACCATCCCCACCTTTCTGAAAGCTGTTGATGGTTAGTGTCGCCTTTGTATGGCTAGACACAGGGGGTGAACACGTATAAATGGTATAAGGCTTGCCTTGCACACAACAATCAGAGTTGTTCTCTTGGTTACATTGTCCTGGTGGAGGCTTTTTCCCCCTTATAATGCCGCTAGGCTTGCAAATCTGAGCTTCAACACTCGACCACTTTGTAAGAAAAAGAAAAAAGAAGAGGGCAAAGCTTATAAAACAAATCTGGTTCTTCATCTTTTTTTCCCTTTCTTGCTTTGGTTATGTTTGGTGTGAAGAAATTGAAGTGGTCGTGGGGGGCTATTTATAGAGATTAACTACTCCAAATCGCTATTTTTAATATCAAAGGACGATATCATTTGTGCAGTCATCTCTTTTGAGAAAATGTACCAATTCTTCGGAAGGCCATTTTGTATTTACATGCATCTTGGAAAGGAACAAAACTCGACTCAACGAATTAAAATATCAAACACCATATTATAAAACTGTGTTGATTACGTAGTACGTAACCATATACGAAGCCCTACTTTTGTATCTTTTGGCCAGCATCTTTAATCTTATCGAATTGGCTTAATTTATTCTGAAGGAGTAAATGTTTTCTTTCCTTTCGGATCTTGTGGCCGTCAATCAGCGGCCATGAGATCATACAGATCTAGTACTAATGTTTTCAGGTCTTAAAAGGTTAAAAAATGTCAATTAATATGTCATGTCAACAATAAATATTACAAAATTAAAAGCATAGAAAAAATGAAATACAACATAAATAAATAAATTACTTGAATTGAAAAAATGACTTAAATTAAACTTATAAACTAAAATCGAAGAAACAATTAATAACCTAAATTCTTTCAAAAAAAAAAACTAATTTAAAAAAATAAATAAATAACGTCAAAAGAAAAGAAAGAGTCAAATTATATTTGAAAAAAAATATTAAGATCTCGTTTGTTTTCAGAAAACATCTCATTTCATCTCAATTTCATCATTACACTTTTTCAAATTTCAATACAAAATAAAATAAATAATTCAAAATTTTCAAATCCATCTCATCTTATATTATGTAATCATTACAACTTTTCTAAATTACAATACAAAATAAAATAAACAATTCAATTATTTCAAATTCCAAAACAAAAATAATATTAAAAAATATATTCTAACAATACTTTATTTAACTTTTTAACTTTAATCTCAACTCATCTCATCTCATCTCCGAAAAATAAACGAGAAGCAAACAAACAAACAAACAAAAAGTCGAAAAAAAAGGAAAAGAAAAAGAAAAAATTAATGAGCCACACACGAACGACCGGTAGCCACAACAGGTTGACACACTGGACAATAGCTCAAGGGATGGCCTGCCAAGGCTGCCTTGTGGGTCGCCACTATCAACTATTAATCACCCTTAGGCCGCCCAAGAAGTAGCCTAGGTCCAAGGCCACTATGGTGTTGTTTTGGACATCATGTGACGTAGAACAATTTTACATACAATATTATACATGTTGATGAGTAGCAGTCCTCTATCATCAAAAAAAATTTTAATTCAAATTCCGAATCTTAACTTTCAAAATCTTCACCATATCATAACTGATGCGTAAGTATATATTGTTATGTACGTAAGATTATAAGTATTGATCGTATTTTAGTTTTTTTTTTTAATAATAGAGAATCAGCTAGCTCTAATTTTCAAAAAATGCCTTTGTATATAGCGGATATCTCTCATTGCCACATTATATTTACCTTTAAGACAACATTACTGTCGGTTTTATTTTCTGTCTAATGGTCGTTCTAAGAGATCAAGATCTTTGGGAAGATTTGCTATGCTCTAAGACATAAATGGGAGTGACAGAAGCAATTTTTATTGCTGTACATTGAGTACTCTTCTGAATATATAATAGTAAATGTTGAAGAGTTTATTAATATGTTTATCGATTTCCCATATATTCTAGATATTGACAAAACTATAAAAAAAGATTCTAATTCATTCAATACATTGGGAAGAAAATGTATTTATATATATATAATATATTTATTTATTTTGAACTAGTCTGTTAAGATAAGTCTGTTACTTATCCTTGTACATTTGAATTTCAATCTGTAACTACAGCACGATACTGCTATATAATATACAAACAATTCAGTGAGTAAGGCATTGAAGCATACTCCATCATAATTATTGTTTTATCTTACATGGTATCAGCCAGTAGTACGGCTCACGCCTGATCTATTTCTTCAAGCTTCCGCCACTTTCATCTGTTTCATAATGTCTTCTAGCTCAAGTAACTCTGCAAGTATGCCTCCATCTAATTTAAACATTCATGCCACGTCTCAGCCTGTTACTGAAAAGCTAACTGGTACAAACTTCATGGCATGGAGTATGTAGTTCATGGTCTTCCTTAATAGCCATGATCTTGTTGGCCATATTGATGGCACCATAACAGCTCCTGCAGAAATCATTCAGGATGCTCCCAATCCAGCTTATGCAATATGGTTCCGGAAGGACAATTGCGTTAAAAGTTGGATTCTTGCTTCTATTTCAGAGAAACTGGTTGCTTCTCTGTATGGAACAAAGATTGCTAAGCAAGTTTGGGATTCTCTCCAAACTCGCTTTGCATTAGCCTCAAGGTCATGGGTTGCTTTACTTAAGTGACAAATCTATACTTTCTCTCAAGGTAGTAAAACATGTACTACCTATATTGATGAAGCCAAAGCTCTCGTTGATCAATTGGCAGCAGCTGGAAAGCCAATAGATGATCAAGATCTTATTGCTCACTTACTGGGAGGACTCAAGGTAAATTACACTCCCTTCATTACCTCATATACTCTTGCTACTCGACATAATGATCTCACCTTGGAAGATTTTCAAGCTAAACTACTCAGCTTTGAGGCCCTCTTAGACAGTTAACAGCAAACCTCAGTAGATACTCATTATTCTTTTGTTGCTAACAAATCAAAAGTCCCAAACTTTCATAAAAAATTTCAAAAGCCAGGTCTGAATAATAATTACAGACAAAATCGAGCTCCAACTACATTCCCAAATCGAGGTTCCAGTTCTGCTCCACAGCAACACTCTCGATCACAAAGTGCTTCCTCAAATAGGCCTACTTGCCAGATTTGTGGCAAAACAAATCATATAGCTCTTGACTGCTATGAGAGATTCAATTATGCATACCAAGGTCGAATTCCTCCTGCTGAACTTGCTGCCATGGCTACTGAAACAAATGCCACACCTGATAATCAAATATGATATGCTGACAGTGGGGCTAATGCACACATTACCAGTAATGCAGCAAATCTTACAACTCAGCAACCTTTCGAAGGCACAGACATGATAACAGTTGGAAATGGCACAGGTTTATCCATACAAAATACTGGACACACTTCTCTTTTACTTGATAAACACTCTTTTCAATTGAAAAATATCTTACATTGTCCAGATGCCTCTGTAAACCTTTGTCTATCAACAAATTTTGTTTGGATAATGATTGTTATTTTATTTTCACTGCTATCATTTCTTTGTCAAACAGAATCAAACCAACATAATCTTATTCCATGGTCAAGCTGAGAATGGCCTTTATCCGCTACCTGGCAACAAGAGCTTCTCTAATAAGATACATTGCTTTGCAACTAAGTTAGGCACAAAGACAACTAAAGATGGCTGGTATAGTCGACTAGGCCACCCCTTTGAACTTGTTCTAAATAGTTTATTTCAATCTGGACATCTACCTAGTACTGAACCATTCACCAAATCTGCTTTTTGTGAATCTTGTCCTCTAGGAAAGGCAAAACAAATTCCATATGACAAGTCTACACGACAAACAAATGGTCCATTAATCCTTGTACACTCTGATGTTTGGGTTTCTCCCATAACCTCAGCAGGTGGTTGTCGTTTTATGTTCTTTTCATTGATGACTTTTCCTGTTTCACATGGTTATATCCCATGGCTAACAAATCTGATGTACTTCATATTTTCAAGCAATATAAGGCTCTTGTTGAAAATTATTTTTCTTGCAAGATCAAACAATTCCAAACAGACAATGGTTGTGAATACCTTTCCAATGAATTTAAACTATTCTTAAATACAAATGGGATTTCTCATCGCCTCACATGTCCATATACTTCTCCTCAAAATACTATAGCCGAAAGAAAACATCGTCACATCAGAGAAATGGGATTAACTCTTCTTGCAAAATCACATTTACCCAACACATATTGGCCTGATTCATTCCTAACGTCAGTGCATTTAATTAACAGGCTGCCAACAAAAGTTCTAAACAATCTATCTCCTTTCTACATGCTCGATAAATCAGTTCCGAGATACACTGACATGCGTGTCTTTGGGTGTAGTTGTTATCCATTGCTTACACCATATGAAAAACATAAGCTTTGCTTCAAAAGTAAAAGATGTGTTTTTCTCGGATATTCAGGACAACAAAAAGGATATAGATGTTTGGACTTAACTAATGGTAGAGTTTACATTTCTCGCAATGTTATCTTTGACGAGGCCTCTTTCCCAGCAGCTGATATGGTGCCAGGCTCCTCAACCGAAAGTGAATTAGATGTTGTTGGTAAGATTCTCAAATTTCCCTCTTCTATTACATTGCCAATTTTTATTGATACTATGCAGTCAAAAACATTATCTTCATGTCATGATAATCCCTTGCCTTCTCCAAGCCCCGAACCCACAATTCCAACCACAACTTTTCCTACTTCCTCATCCCCAAATTCTGACTCTACTCCTCCTGAAAACCCTCTAACAGAGTCCAATACACAACTTCTATCTCAAAATCCTCAAACTGAGCCTCTCAACGTCCCTCCACCCCAACCAGTTCCACAGATTGTTACACGATAAAAAACAGGGAACCTTAATCCAAAACAGTTTCCAGGTTTCCAGACCTTTTACTCCACTAAACATCCACTTCATGTGTTGTCCACAATTTATCATGAAAATGAACCAAGTTGCTACACGCAAGCTGTAACTGTGTCTGAATGGAGGGATGCTATGGGTCATGAGTTTGATGCATTAATGGCCAATGGTACATGGTCACTATGTCCACGACCAGTTCATCAACCTGTGGTTCGAAATAAATGGGTATACAAGATTAAAAGAAAACAAGATGGCAGCATAGAGAGGTATAAGGCACGTTTGGTTGCCAAAGGGTTTGATCAACGTGATGGAGTAGATTATCATGAGACATTTTCGCCAGTAATTAAACCCTCTACAATTCGTTTAATTCTTGCACTTGCTGTTAATTTTCACTGGCCCATTCATCAGCTAGACGTCTCTAATGCCTTCTTGCATGGCATTTTGGATGAGGAGGTATTCATGGAACAGCTGAAGGGATTCATTGATAAATCTCAACCAGATTTTGTTTGCATGTTACATAAATCTTTATATGGGCTAAAGCAAGCTCCAAGAGCTTGGTTTTCAAAGGCTATCTCAACAACTGACTGAATATGGTTTTTTGGAATCATCAGTTGATACATCTCTCTTTATGTATACAAGGAATGGCTTACAAATATTTGCTCTTGTTTATGTAGATGACATTATCGTGACAGGGTCAAATCAACAGGCTATTCATCACTTTATTGTCATCTTGGCACATACTTTCAGCTCAAAGACCTAGGGAATTTGAGTTACTTCTTAGGTGTGCAAGCATGCCGTGACTCCAATGGCCTTCACTTGAGACAGAGCAAATATATCACTGATCTCTTGAATAAGACAAACATGGCTGGAGCAAAACCATTGTCATCTCCCACAGTTTCTGGAAAGAAATTGACAGCTCAAGATGGATTACTACTCAAAGATCCAAGTCAATATCGAATGGTTGTTGGAGCACTCCAATATTGCACTATTTCAAGGCATGATATTTCTTGTATTGTTAATCAATTGTGCCAATTCATGCATTGCCCACTAGAAGGACACTGGACAGCTCTCAAACGTGTTCTAAGATACCTCAAAGGGACAGTTGACTATGGTCTTTATTACTCACCATCAAATATAGAGTTAAATGCTTATTGTGATTTGGATTGGGCAAGCAATCCAGATGACAGACGCAACAGCAGTGGATATAGAATTTTTTTGGGCAACAACTTAATTTCGTGGAGTGCTAAGAAGCAAAGTGTGGTCTCTCGTTCCAGTACAGAAGTAAAATACAGGTCTCTTGCGTTAGTTATTGCTGAACTCTATTGGATGAGAATGTTATTCAAAGAACTAAACATTGTTCTAGCTAAATGTCCAATAATTTGGTGTGACAATATAGGAGCAATTGCATTGGCTTCTAATCCCATCTTTCATGCTAGAACAAAACATATTGAAGTGGACTATCACTTTGTGAGAGAAAAAGTGGTAAATAAAGATGTTCAAGTCTGTCACATTTCAATAGAAGATCAAATTGCAGATGTCTTTACTACGGGACATACAGCCTTACGGCTTAAATTCCTACGATCCAAACTGATGATCTGCTCGCTGCCCATCAGTTTGCAGGGGGTGTTAGATTGACTGAGTATACAGAAAAATCAGAAGATCCCGAGTCTATAGCACTGAGAAAACAGATTTGTAAATAACAGAGTTTTAAATTTTGAACTAGTCTGTTAAGATAAGTCTGTTACTTATCCTTGTACATTTGAATTTCAATCTGTAACTACAGCACGATACTGCTATATAATATACAAACCATTCAGTGAGTAAGGCATTGAAGCCTACTCCATCATAATTATTGTTTTAAAGGTAAATATATTGTGGCAATGAGAGATATCCGCTATATACAAAGGCATTTTTTGAAAATTAGAGCTAGCTGATTCACTATTATTAAAAAAGAAGTAAAATACGATCAATACTTATAATCTTACGTACATAACAATATATACTTACGCATCAGTTATGATATGGTGAAGATTTTGAAAGTTAAGATTCGGAATTTGAATT